>AWOL01S0102793.1:9915-59903 GCA_000715115.1 Nicotiana otophora
TTAACGGATCGAATTTAGATTTGGAGGAGGAGCTGAAGCAGCTGGGCATCTGGTGCGATCGCACCTGCGCAAAAAAGGGCCGCAGGTGCGAGCTCCCGGAAGCGAGGCATAAGTCACAGAAGCGGTAATGCATGGGCTGGCCATGCACCACGGGTGCGAAAAATCTTGCCGCGGGTGCGAAGACTGCAGGCGCAGACATCACAGGCAAGAGAGTTTTGCCGTGAGTGCGAAGACCACATGCGCGGACATCGCAGGCGCGAGAGTTTTACCGCGGGTGCGAAGAAATCATCGCATGCGCGGACACCGTAGGCGCGGTGTTTCCCATCGCAAGTGTGAAAACCCCTGGGCAGTACAAAAACAGAAGGGTTCCGAGCTTTTGCCATTTTTGGGCATTTCAAGCTCAGGTTGGGTGATTTTTGTGTGAGGTTTTCACGAGAAAACTTGAGGTAAGTCCTCTGTGATCATTTCTACTCTATAATATTGAATTATCATCGAATAATCCGACTAGATTACATGTTTTGAGGTGTAAATCGAGGGTTTGAACTTAGGGATTTGAAAATAAGATTTGAAAATTTGAAGGTCAAGTTGAAGTCGGATTTTGGTAAAATTAGTATGGTTAGACTCGTGGTTGAATGGGCTTCCAGATTTTGTAACTTGTCGGGTTCCGAGACGTAGGCCCCACAGGCGATTTGTGAGCTAAAATTCGGATTTTTATGGGAAATTAGTATTTTCTTATGGAATTAATTCCAATAAATTTTATTGACTGAATCAAATTATTTGTGACTAGATTCGAGGCGCTTGGAGGCCAATTCACGAGACAAAGACATTGTAGAATAAAGAATTACACTGTTTGAGGTAAGTAACAATTCTAAATTTGGTCCTGAGGGTATAAAACCCCGAATTATGTGTTATGTGATTGGTTATGAGGTGACGCACATGTTAGGTGACGGGCATGCGGGCGTGCACCATAGAAATTATGACTTGGTCAAATTCCATAGAGTTGTATAGTTGTATAATCTGTTCATACAAGTACATTCTCTATGTGCTAGAGAAAATTGAGTTGAGACTCGTATTATAAATCCTGCTTAGGCATATGCTGTTATTATTGGTACCCACTGGGGTCATTTCTGTGGTTGAATAGTATGTTCAAATTGTAATTTCACACTCAGTCATGTTTATTCATTTCATACCATATCTCAATCTCTGTTGCTATTTGTTAATACATCATATTATCATTTTGGGTTGATTATCATGATTTCTGAGGGCCCGAGGACTAGAGAGGTTGATGACTGAGTGAGGTCGAGGGCCTAATTATGAGGATATTATGGGATCGGGCTGCACGCTGCAACATGTTTTATTGATTTACGCCATGATTGGCTTGATATAGCGCTTGGGCTGAAGGAGCCCCTCCAGAGTCTGTACACCCCCCCCTCCCCAATGAGCTCATGTACCTACTGAGTGCGAGTGCCGAGTAATAGGTGACTGCGAGGAATGAGCGACTGTGAGGAAAGAGTGACTGTGAGGTTGGAGTGAATGGGAGGGCTGAGTGGCTGTTACTCTGAGAGGATGCATTGATTTTATTATTTGTTGTATTTCTGTTGTCATATATCACTATTTTGGAAATTTCGAAAAAATATTATTTTCTGTTTCGGTCAAACTTGATATGAAATTTCAGTGAAATCTTAAATGTTGAACTTGAGAGCATGCCTACTCTTTTATATTAGAAAGTATTGTATTTGGACTTAGCTGAGAAGCTTGTCACTACTTTTAGTTCTTTATTTATTATTGTTACTTACTGAGTTGGTTATACTCATACTACACCCTGCACTTCGTGTGCAGATCCAGATGATCCCGGATACAGTGGGTGTTGATTTTTTCTTACAGTCGAATTTTCAGAGATTCAGAGGTAGCTGCCATATTTCGCAGACCTTGTCTCTCCTTTCCTATCTTTTTATTTATTGTATTTGGTCTCAGATTATTATAGACCTTGTTTTCCAGACTTGTAATGTATAGATGCTTATGTACTCAGTGACACCAGATTTTGGGAGTGTTTGTATCGGTATTTGCAAGACTTGTGGATTGTGTTTAAATATTATATTTTCAAACTTAAAAGAAATTGTGGTTTGTTGAGGTTGTCGGCTTGCCTAGTATCGAGATAGGCGCCATCACGACAGGTTTGGATTTTGGGTCATGACAAGTTGGTATCAGAGCCTAGGTTACATAGGTCTCACGAGTCATGAGCAGGTTTAGTAGAGTCTTGCGGAATGGTACGGAGATGTCTGTACTTATCTTCGAGAGGATGCCAAACCCTTAGGAAAATTTTACTTTCTTATATTCTACCGTGCGGAATTGATTCAACTTGAAACATAACTATTTGAATTCCTTCCACGCATTCGTGTGCACATGTGAGTGCTCGGTATCAGTTGTGCATTGCTGTCTTTTGATTCCATGAACGAGGTTCGAGATGAGTATTCTGTGTTTTGTTGATGGGCCAGTCTGGAGGACTTGAGGCCAGAGTTAGACCGCATCTTAAGCTCGGTAGTTTTGGTTATGAGAACTTGTGAGTTTGGACTCATGCGACCAGTAGTGCCCTATGAGTGGAAAATTATGGCTCGATGAGCGGTCGAATGGCTATATGATGAGCATGATGTGACTGCGGGATGTGTTCAGATGGGTTGAATGTGATGAATAAAGTTTACTTGTGACTCAAGACTTTGCTATGAGGTATTTGATTTCTGTTTTGCTTTGACGTATAGTCTCGAGTTGTGAGTGTATTGAAGGATATTTAACGTTGTTTAATTGTGGAACAAATTAAATTTCCATGTCTTGTTAATGAGTTTGAACTCAGGAAGATTAAGTACTTGCATAGTAATTGTTGCTGCGAAAGGGTATAACAAGATGCCAATTTGAGGCTAAGTAGGGGGTTATCTCTTACAGAGTAATCTATGTAGGTGTGTTCCTTATAATGTTGAGCGGGAGAGTTTCTATTCTACCTGCGGAGTGTATGTGTTGAGATTTGAATTTGAATCTGGGTGAGAAAGTTGACTTGATTGTCAAGAGAATAAATGCGAGCTTAGAGGATGATTGAGGTACTGTATGGTTTTTGTTACCTGAGTTCGTGAAGCGTTTTCGTTGAATTGACTGCAAGATTATGACAATAGTAGAGTATGGGTATGGTGAGTTATCCGATGTTTTATTATATGGATTTGAGCCAAGTGGGAGAGTCTTCTATCTACGATTTGGTCAGCCCAAATGACATTATAAGAAACTCATATTGACCATACCGAGTCCTGAAAGTAGTCTTCAGGATATCTGGCTCCCGAATCTTCAACTGATGATAGCCTGAACGCAAGTCAATCTTAGAGAACACCCTAGCACCCTGAAGCTGATCAAATAGGTCATCAATACGTGGTAATGGATACCTGTTCTTCACTGTGACCTTCTTCAATTGGCGATAATCAATACACATCCGCATAGAACCGTCATTCTTCTTCACAAATAAGACAGGAGCACCCCAAGGCGATACACTGGGCCGAACAAAACCCTTATCAAGCAGTTCCTGTAATTACTCTTTTAATTCTTTCAATTCTACTGGGGCCATACGATATGGTAGAATAGAAATGGGCTGAGTACCTGGCAACAAATCAATGCCAAAGTCAATATCTCTGTCGGGTGGCATACCCGGACTGGAAATACATCAGGAAAATCTCTTACTACAGGAACTGACTCCACTGTAGGAGTATCAACACTAACATCTCTCACATAGGCCAGATATGCATCACACCCCTTCTCAACCATTCGTTGACCTTTAAGAAATGAAACAACTCTGCTAGGAACATGATCCAAGGTACCTCTCAACTCTAGCCGCGGTAAACCTGGCATAACCAACGTCACCATCTTGGCGTAACAATCAAGGATAGCATGATAGGGCGACAATCAGTCCATGCCCAAAATAATATCGAAATCCACCATAATGTGCAATAATAAATCAGCTCTGGTTTCAAAACCACTGATAACAATTAAACACGACCGATACACGCGGTCCATAATAATAGATTCACCCACAGGTGTAGATACATAAATAGAAGAACTCAAAGAATCATGGGATACGCCTAAATATAAGGCAAAATAAGATGACACATAAGAATAAGTGGAGTCTGGATCAAATAACACTGATGCATCTCTATGACAGACTGAAAAAATACATGTGATAACAGAATCGGATGCAACGGCCTCTGTCCTAGCAAGAAGGGCTTAATATCTGGCCTGGCTTCCCCCTCTAAGGAGATCTCTACTTGTCCGACCTCCACCTATAGCTGGCTGCAGGTGGAGTAGAAACTGGTACAGTAATCATGGCTTGAGAAGCCTGAGGGCCCTGTGGAACTGGTGGAGCCTGAGAAATCTGTGGAGGTGCACCCCTTCTAAGTTTGGGGCGATCCCTCATGATATGATGAGTGTCACCACACTCAAAATAAGCCCTCGGAGGACGTAGCTGCTAGGACTGGCTCGGGCCTGATCGACTGGACTGCCCATTGAAAGCATCCTGTATAGGAGGTACAGTAGACACTGGCGGCGCATAATATGGAACATGGGGTCTGGGAGTAGCCGGAATACCGCTGGAAGCTGGAAGTACTGAATGAATAAGACGGCTCACACAGCCTCTACCATGAGGGGCTGCAGCTGGAGCATGAGAACTGTTATATGTGCCAGAATCCCGAGGTCTCTTAGCTTCCCTCTCTTCTCTCTCCCGAGTTCGCATACCCTCCAATCTCCTAGAAATTGACACCACCTATTGGTATGTGATGTCCATCTCCAGTTCTCGGGCCATACTGAATCTGATACTAGGGTTGAACCCTTCAATAAATCGACGAACCCACTCTCGAACAGTAGTAACTAAGGCTGGTGCATGCCTAGCCAAATTAGTGAATCAGACCGCATATTCTGACACAGTCATAGAACCCTGGCACAGCTGCTCAAACTCTGCGCGCCAGGAATCTTTAAGACTATGAGGAACATACTCCCTCAAGAACATATCTGAAAATTGAGTCCAAGTGAGTGAAGCTGCCTCAACCGGACTATCCAACTCGTATGCCCGCCACCACTGGTAGGCCGCTCCTCTAAGATGGAATGTCGTGAAAGAAACCCTACTGAAATACTCAATACCCATAGTACGGAGGATACAGTGACATTCCTCAAGAAAACCCTAAGCATCCTCTGAAGCCAAACCGCTGAAAGTAGGAGGGTGGTACTTTTTGTACCTCTCGAACCTGAGTTGCTCCCCCTCCGAAACTGTTTCTCTAGCCTCAAGCCGAACTGGGACAACTGGCTGCACTGGTATAATCTCTGGAGCATGGTCAACCTGGGCCCGTGGCTCTGGCATACGGGCAGTGGGAGTCTGTGCTCCTCCCCCGGCCTGAGATTTGGCAAGAGCAAGTGGAATCAACTCTGCCTGAGCTAGAGTGCCAAACATGCTCAAGAATTGGGCAAGAGTCTCCTGAAGTGCAGGGGTAGTAACAGGCGTCTCAGGTGCCTGTTCTCCAACTGGAGCTACTGGTGGTTCCTCTACAGCAGCTCGTGCAGGTGCCCTGGCTGCACTACGTGGTCTGCCTCGGCCTCTGCCCCGACCCTGGTCTCTTGCGGCTCCAGCAGAGGGCACGAGTGTCTGATCATCAGATCTAGTTGTGTGTGTCCTCACCATCTGTGAGAGAATAGAAAGACAATGGTTTAAAATTATGAAGTCAACAAATGCGCACGAAAAGGAATCAAAGAAGTGATTTTTTTCCTAACAGTTCCATAGCCTCCCGAAGATAAGTACAGACGTCTTCGTACCGATCCGCGAGACTCTACTAAACCTTCTTGTGACTCATAACACCTATGAACCTAGAGCTCTGATACCAACTTGTCACGATCCCAAATTTCCCCCCGTAGGATGTCGTGATGGTATAAGACTAGGTAAGCTTATCAATGCGGAATAACAATAGAAATCTGAAATAAATAAATCTGAAATTCACATAATTACAACTCCCAAAAACCCGGTAGGAATAAGTCACAAGCTTCTAAGAATTTTTTCTCAATGTCTCTATATATCAGAGTCTAAAGAAAATAAAGAAGCAGCATAATAAGGATAGAAGGGGACTCCGGAGTCTGCGGACGCTGGCAGATATACCTCGAAGTCTCCGTGCGCAGGTAACTTCACTGACGTCTAGACTGGTAAGATGTACCTGGATCTGCACAAAAAGATGTGCAGAAGCGTAGTATGAGTACACCACAGCGGTACCCAGTAAGTGCCAAGCCTAACCTCGGTAGAGTAGTGACGAGGTCAGGTCAGGCCCTACTGGAATAATAAAAGACAAGGTGAAATGTTTAACAATATAATAAAAATGAAATGACAATGGAAATGAATCAAGTAAGTAGTATGTCACCAATTAACTACGCAAAATAATGGCAAATAATACCTCGTGGAAGCAAAATAGAATTCTTTTCAACTTTAAGAAAATCACAACAATAATCAAAGGCAACTGCGGCCATAAATCAATATCAACAAGGGCACTCCCGAGGTACCGCCTCGTAGTCCCAAATCATAAATAAATTCACAATATCTCATTTTCTTATATCACCGCGGGAGCCTTCATAATTTATTTTAAAGAAAATATTTTTTCCGAAATAGCATCCCACGTTTTAACCACCCTTATCACACCGCATGACTTTTAGTAGTTTCTCTACTAGCCACGCGTATCAAGCCACTCTTATCTCACCGAATGCATTTCAACACCCAGACCTTATACCACCGCATGCGTATCAATATCACAATATATCATAATTTACATCTCAAGTGCCTAAATATTTCAATTTGCCAAAATAAACAAAATCAACAATATTTTCCACAACAGGGAGCTCACGGCTCAATCATAATAAGTATAAAATCTCACAAAATATTCGGAAAAAAATAACTCAGCAAAAAATAATATTTCAAAATTTTTAATACATTGCCTCAATATCAAATTTAAAATATCAAATACTTCATATTAATAATATTTAAATTAAAAAAAATTTCACCTTCAAATAATGCACAAAATAAAAGAAACCAAGTTTTAACTAAACAGGTAAAACAATTAGCAGAAAAAGGTCAAGCAAATTTAAAGTATAAAAAATCAGATCAATGATGAAGAATATAACAAGAAAAAATAATTTAATTAATATGCAATAGTGATCTACACAATATAAAAATATAATCTTCCACATTTAGTCCGAGTACACACTCGTCACTTCGTGTACGTGACTTTCAACACATTACAATTAACACATCAATACCAATCCTAGGGAAACTTTCCCTCACACAAGGTTAGACAAGTCACTTACCTCAGACCACGCTCAATTAGTCAAGTAGAATGCCTTTTCCTCGATTTTCCGACTCCAATCGGCTCGAATTTAGTCATAATTAATTTGATTCAATCAATGCAAATTATAGAAATAAATTCCATAAAAAATATAATTTTCCCATAAAAATCTAATTACCCAAAAATCGACAGTGGGGTCTACGTCTTAGAACCCGACAAAAGTTATGAAATATGAACGCTCGTCCAATCACGAGTCCAACCATACAAATTTTACCAAATTCTGACATCAACTCGACTTTTAAATCCTCAATTAAAGTCTATAAACATTTCTACCATTTTCAATCAAATTCACTAATTTAGGGATAAAAATAATAATGGATTCTGATATTTTTACCAATATTAAGTTAAGAACGCTTACCCTATTGTTTTCCTTGAAAATCTCCCGAAAATCTCTTCTTCCCGACCCCCAATTTGGTAAAAATGGAATTTAGATCTTAAACATCCTCTCCAGGTTCGCATTTGCGGACAAAAACTTCGTATTTGCGAATGAACAGTACCTCCCATGAATAGTGTTCGCAGTTGCGACAAATTGTTCGCAATTGCGAGTGAACAGTGTTTTCGCAATTGCGATAAATGGTTCGCAACTGTGAATGAACAGTACCTCACCAGAAACCAGCAAACTCAAGCTTCTCCGAAATGATCTGAAACAACCCTGAAACTTATTCGGAACCTCTCGGACATAAACCATATATGAGTTTCAATCATAAAATATGCTACGGACCCGATCACACACTCAAAACATTAAAAAAGAGGTCGTCTTGACCCGATATTGACCATGGTCAAACTCTCAAATTTCTTAACTTTACTAGTCTCTCAACCAATGATCCAAAAATACAACCAACCCCTCGGGACCAGTCAAATCATACCAACAAGTCCCAAAACATGATACGAACTTAGTCGAGGTCTCAAATCACATCAAACAATGCTAAAACCACGAATCATACCCCAATTCAAGCTTAAGGAACTTAAGAATTTCCAACTTCTATATTCGATACTGAAACCTATCAAATCAAGTCCGATTGAAATTTAATTTTGCACACAAGTCATAAATGACATAACAGAGCTATGAAAATTTTTAGAATTGGATTCCGACCCAGATATAAAAAAGTCAATCCCTCGGTCAAACTTCCCAAAAATTCAACTTTCGCCATTTCAAGCCTAATTCCACTATGGATTTCCAAATAATTTTTCGGGCATGCTCCTAAATCCAAAATCACCCTATGGAGCTATTGGAATTATCAAAATTCTATTCCGGGGTCGTTTACTCATAAGTCAACATCCGGTCACTATTTTAACTTAAACTTTAAATCTTGAAACTAAGTGTCTCAATTCATTCCAAAACCTCACCGGACCCGAACTAACTACCCCGGCAAGTCACATAACAATTATAAAGTATAAATTGAGCAGTAAATGGGAGAACCGGGTTGTAATACTCAAAACGACCGGGTGGGTCGTTACATGCGATTACACCAGAAGACTCTCAGCTTCAGCAATATTCTAAGTCCCATTTTCGATCTGTTAACCATCCGAAATCAACTCGAGGCCTGCAGAACCTCAACCAAACACATCAACAAGTCCTAAAACATGATACGAACTTAGTCTAGCCCTTTAATCACATCAAACAACATCAAAAACACGAATCATACTACAATTCAAGCCTATTAAAATTAAGAAATTCCAACTTCTACAAACGATGCCGAAACCTATCAAATCACATCCGATTGAACTCAAATTTTGCACACAAGTCACAAATGACACCACGGACCTACTCCAACTCCTGGAGCCCCAATCCGAACTCGGTATCCACAAAGTCCACTCTCGGTCAAACTTCTAAATTTTTAACTTTCGCCATTTCAATCCTAATTCAACTACGGACCTCCAATTCATAATTCGGACACACTCCTAAGTCCAAAATCACCCAACGGAGCTAATGGAACCTTCAAAACTCTATTCCAGAGTCGTCTACACATAAGTCAATATCCGATCAACCTTTTCAACCTAATCTTTCAACCTTGAGACTAAGTGTCTCAATTCATTCTGAAACCTCTCCGGACCCGAACAAATTACCCCGGCAAGTCACATAATAACAATTAAGCAGGGAATGAAAAATAAATAGGGGAATAAGGCTACAACTCTCAAAATGACCAGCCGGGTCGTTACAATTTTTGAATGCACATTATACTTCAACAAAGTTTAACCTTTAGAAACAAAATTCAAGAAAATCACTGATTTTTGAACTTTTACTAGTGAAAAATCCTGGGACGATTTATGATTTTTGAATTCATATTATGCTTCAGCAATTTTTAACCTTTAAAGACAAAATTAAGAAAAATACTAATTTTTGAACAACTAATAGTGCAAAATTCAAAATATTCAGTAGCAATTCATGATTTTTAAATTCACATTATACTTTAACAATTGAGAGCTACTACTTCAAGTCATTCAAACTCCAGGAACAATTACTGGATTTTGAACTTATAAATATTCAAAGTCCAATACTCATTCATGGAGTTATTCTATATTTTAGATAGTAGTATTTTTGTCCAGACTTGTATTTCTGCATTATTGAGTGGCTACCTTTCCATGACAATTTAAAATACTACTAAGCTTTAATAGTCGACCTAAAAAGTGGCTATTTATCAATGAAAATTTTACCTCCTATAGAAAACTATTACACCCTATTTATTATAAACCAAAACTATTTTAAAATATTATTATCTATAGCTACCTTTTATATTTTATAGCAAAATAGGTATTTATTGTATACACTATCATATAGGCGTGAAATATGCTATTTATGTTTTTTCTCTCTCTTTCTTTCAGTTAACACATGTTCTCTCTTAAATCACACCAAGATTTTTCTTTTCTCTCTCCACGATCTCTCTCTCTCACACAACAAGATTGTAGAAACAAATTTCTCAGAATTGATCCTCAACATTTTTGCTCCAAAAGTTCGTGGTAATTGGTAAAGCTTTTAGCCGGTTCACGCCAAATTACTCTGCCATACTTCTTGTTATATTCACTCTTTTTTTTTAAAATTTTTTGCCATTGTTAGGTTTTGAGGAAGAAACTTCAAATTTCGTCTTCAATGGATGATTCAATAACTATCACGACCCAAAACTACGTGACCGGCACCCGACATTTGGCATACTACCCAACCAGAGTGGACCAACCCGTATAAGAATACCCATCTATATGCCTAATAGATGCATGCAGAAACCTTTTAGAAAACACAATTATTTTAAATAATTAAGACCATACATGAAACATAATCTTTAAATTCACCATTTTCAATAATTGAAAATACATAAAGATGGTAATATTTCTTTCATGCATGCACTATGACTAACTCTCAATTACAATCCAAAGTAATGATAATTGTCTATGGAATCTCTATGATAGAATAAATACTTGGGACAAACCCCAACCAGAAGAAAGTAAGATCAACACGACAACTACCAAGAAATAGAAATGGTGCCTCACTATATACCTTAGAAAGAGAGTCATCCTAACCGCATATGCCCATCACATGTCACATCTTATCCTAAAAACATGTAAAGGAACCGGAACCCTGGAGAGGGGCCCTTGAGGGATGAGTACACCACCATGGTACTCAATAAGTGTCATAGACTCTCTCTAACTCGAGTTCCTAGGACAAGGCTTTACAACACATATGCAACCAATACTTTATATAAAGCGATAAACCCTTACAACAATATACTTTATTGTTTTAAATAAATAGACTAGTAAAATGTAAAACATTATACACACTTATTAAATACTTATACCAACCGATGATTCTAATACAATCATGCAAAACCATTTCAACTTTATTAAGTCATTGAAATCACTTTCGGCTCTTTAGGCCTATACATAACAAAACCATATTTTACCTTTCACCGGGAGTACTATACCATCACCGACACAAAAAGGTCAACTACGTTATGTACCTAGCGGCAAGTATCATATACCCTACTTGATCAGGTCATCTCATCACAGCGTTGTACGAATCAACTCAGTCATGCTAGTAATAGCACAAATAATACCCTCTCAAGAAGGACGCTCTACCATAGTCTATATCACAAAGTGGTCATCTGCGCCTACACCAGCACGTGTAGTTTCATGACGACGAACATGATATATTCGAAGCCAATATCAGTGAACACAAGTAACTCCCAAAATATTTGATACTCCAAAAATAACTTAATAGCCAAGTAGCCTCAAAGTATCTATTTTATCAAATCATGACGTTCATAGTCAATCTAAATCATTTGAATAAATCAAATGAGTATCCTTCCTAATTTTATATGAAGCAATAAAAAATGGGATTTCAATCCTTAAAGGTTTAACAAGTGCTACTTCAAAATATAAAGATTTAAAAAATATTACATTTCTCATTTTATAAAATAAAAGTAACAATAGAACCCAAATGTTTAATCTCGTTTTCATCAACATAAGTTTTTAATAAAACTTATAACGTTTGCCTCAAGTGCCATTTGCTAAAAAGTTTATGAAAATAAGATTTTTCAAAACAACATGACACCACTTCATATGCAACACGACTCAAAAACGCATGGTGACATCCTTTCTCGCTTGTCCCCACGAGTACGGATACATATTTACGAACAATCTCATGTATCAAGTCAAAACATATGTTTAGAGATAATCCCTCATGTAGAGTAAGTTTTAATCAACTTACCTCAAGTCGCTTTCCAAATCTTATCCAAAATCTCAACGACGTCAACAATTCATAATCTACATTTATGAGCTCACATATATCAATAACGCATCGCAACAATACAAACCAAATCAACTAAGTGTCTAACACTTGGTCCAATTTCACAAGTTTCACAAAAATCTTTATCTCACCATTTAAAGGTTAATCCTTGGGTTTTAACCCTAATTCATACACTAAACATTTTATGGAATCTAGTCATTCCATTAGAAGCTCAAAATGATATCATTCAAACAAACCCCACACTATTCATCTTCTCTACCTACAAACTTGTTAATTTCAAGACTAGCTTTCTAAGATTTCATGAATAGATGCTTAAATATAAATTTTTCTTCATAGATATACTCTACTAAGTCCATGGAGTATAATGTATAAAACTGGACTGGAGGGATTACCACTTTGTCAACCCCTAAAATTTCAAAATTTTTGTTCTTGAAATACTCTTGAGAATTTCTTCAAGAATCTATGAATCCCATGTAGTTAGATTATTAGGAGATGGAATTAAAGGACCAAATTTAACAAATAACGAATTAATTTCTCACTTTGAAGTATCATTTATGGTCTAGATATTCTCCCTCTCTAAAACTTCAAAGACTTGAACCCAAATAATATAAAATGCTCTCACCTGAAATGCCTATTAAAG
Organism: Nicotiana otophora; assembly: GCA_000715115.1. Taxonomy (NCBI): domain Eukaryota; kingdom Viridiplantae; phylum Streptophyta; class Magnoliopsida; order Solanales; family Solanaceae; genus Nicotiana; species Nicotiana otophora. Next base: position 22,691 of record AWOL01S0102793.1, read on the forward strand.
GCTCCAGTCGAAGCACATTGTAAGGGACGCGTCGCATGACCGTCGCGTGCGTCCCTCCTTCTTCAGTCATATTTTGGGACGCCGACTTTGGCATTTTCAATTTAGTTCACTTCCTACACTATGGCATATTTGAAGGCTTTTGCCTAATTTCCTTTGTTTAACCAACCAAACATTCCTTGTTTCCAATATCATTCCACCCCTTTATAATTTAAGTATTTTTCCTTCTTGAATCTTTTGTGAAGTGTTCCCCCAATTCACGTACAAGATATTGCATTCAATTTTCCATATAAAATATTTGGCATGCTAGCTCAGACGGGGTTCATTCCACTTGCTCCTGCCATATCTCAGGCCAAGGGAGGAGCACAAACTCCAGTCGCCCGTACCCAAGAGCAGCGAGTCAAAGTTGACCAGGTCCCAGAGGTCATACCAATGTAGCCGGTCATCCCAGTTCAGCCCGAGGGTAGGGCATCGGCTTCTGAGGAGGAGCAGATCAGGCTCAAGAGGTACAAAAAGTACCACCCTCCTACTTTCAGTGGTTTGGCTTCAGAGGATGCACATGGTTTTCTTGAGGAGTGCAATCGTATCCTCCGTACTATGGGTATTGTGGAGTCGAGTGGGGTTACTTTCACTACGTTCCAGCTTAAGGGAGCGGCTTATCAGTGGTGGAGAGCATATAAGTTGTGTAGCCCGGCAGAGGCAACTTTACTCACTTGGGCTCAGTTCTCAGAGATGTTCATGAGAGATTTTGTTCCCTAGAGTCTTCATGATGCATAGAGCGCGAATATTGAGCAGTTGCGTCAGAGTGCTATGACCGTGTCGGAGTATACTGTCAGTTTCAGCGAGTTGTTCTGACATGCACCAGCTTTAGTCTCCACTATCAGAGAGCGAGTTTGTTGATTTATCGAGGGACTCAACCCTGGTATTAGATTCAGCATAGATTGAGAGTTGGAGACTTATACCCCATACCAGCAGGTTTTGGATATCGCTAGGAAATTGGGGGGTATGTGGAGTCGGGAAAGAGAGGAGGGGGAGGCCAAGAGACCTCGAGATTCTGGCACATATAGTGGTGCTCGCGCCCTAGTTGCAGCCCGTCATGGTAGAGGCTATATGAGCCGCCCTGTTTATTCAGCACTTCTAGCTTCCAGTAGTATTCCGGCCACTCCCAGGTCTCAGGTTGCCTATTATACACCGCCACTGTCTAGTGCACCTCCTGCACATGGTGCTTTCAATGGTCAGTCTTGCCGACCAGGCCCAAGCCAGTTCTAGTAGCCACATCCTCCGAGGGCATATTTTGAATGTGGTGACACTCGTCATATGGTGAGGGATTTCCCTAGAGTCAGGAGGGCTGCACCTCCACAGACTACTCAGGCTCCATATATTCCACAGGGTCCTCACGCTTCTCAGGCCGTGGGTACCGCACCAGTTGCCACTCCACCTGCACAGCCAACTAGAGGTGGAGGTCGGGCGGGTAGAGGTCACCCTAGAGGGGGAGGCCAGGCCAGATGTTATTCTCTTCCTACTAGAACGGAGATGGTTGCATCCGACTGAGTTATCACAGGTATTGTTTCGGTTTGTCATAGAGATGCATCAACCTTATTTGATCGAGGCTCCACTTATTCCTATGTATCATTTTACTTTGCTCCAATTTGGGTATATCCCTTAATTTCTTGAGTTCCCCTATCTATGCGTCCATGCCAGTGGGAGATTTCATTATTGTTGACTGTGTTTATCGGTCGTGTTTAGTTGTTTTTGGTGGTTTTGAGTCCAAAGTTGATCTGTTGTTGCTCAGTATGGTAGATTTTGATATTATCTTGGGCATGGACTGGTTGTCGCCCTATCATGCTATTCTTGATTATCACGCCAAGACGGTGATGTTGGCTATGCTAGGTCTGTCGCAGTTGGAGTGAAGGGTACTTTGGATTATGTTCCTAGTAGGGTGGTGTCTTTCCTTAAGGCATATCGGATGGTTGGGAAGGGGTGTGAGGCATATCTAGCATTTGTGAGAGATGTCAGTGTTGATGCTCCTACCATTGAATCAGTTCCGGTAGTGAGGGATTACCCTTATGTATTTTTGACGGATCTTTCGGGCATGCCGTCCGATAAGGATATCGATTTTGGTATTGATTTGTTACTGGACACTCAACCCATTTCTCTTCCACCATATCGTATGGCCCCAGCGGAGTTGAAAGAGTTAAAGGAACAGTTGCAAGAGTTGCTTGATAAGGGTTTTAATCGGCCTAGTATGTCCCCTTAGGGTGCTCCGGTCTTGTTTGTAAAGAAGAATGATGGTACTATACACATTGTGTTTATTGGCGATATCTTGGTATACTTTCAGAGCCGGGAGGATCATGATCAACATTTGAGGATCGTGCTTCAAACCTTGAGAGAAAAGAAGTTGTATGCAAAATTTCAAAATATGAATTCTTGCTTGATTCGGTGGCATTTTTGGGGCATGTAGTGTCGAGTGAGGGGATCAAGGTAGATCCGAAGAAGATTGAAGGAGTGTAGAGTTGGCCCAAACCGTCTTCAGCTACTAAGATCCGGAGTTTTCTTGGTTTGGCAGGGTATTACCGTTGATCTGTAGAGGGTTTCTCATCTATTGCTACACCTATGACCAGATTGACCAAGAAGGGTGCTCTGTTCAGGTGGACCGAGGAGTGTGAGGAGAGCTTTCAAAAGCTCAAGACTGCTTTGACTACAACCCCAGTGTTGGTGTTGCCTGCAAGTTCGGGGTCTTACACTGTGTACTGTGATGCATCGCGTGTTATCCTCGGCGCGGTGTTGATACAAGATGGTAGGGTGATTTCCTACGCGTCTAGCCAGTTAAAGGTACATGAGAAAAATTATCATGTCCACGAACTTGAGTTAGCAGCTATTGTTCATGCCTTGAAGATTTGGCGGCACTATTTGTACGGTGTCTCTTGTGAGGTCTATACCGACCACCGGAGTCTACTGCATTTGTTCAAACAGAGGATCTTAACTTACGTCAGTGGAAGTGGTTGGAGTTGCTTAAGGACTATGATATCACGATTCTGTATCATCCCGATAAGGTCAATGTGGTGGCCGATGCCTTGAGTCAAAAGGCGAAGAGCTTGGGCAATTTTACATATCTACCAGCAGTGGAGAGGCCATTAGCGTTAGCCAACCGGTTTGTTAGATTGGATGTTTCGGAGCCGAGTCGAGTTTTGGCTTGTGTGGTTTCTCGGTCTTCTCTATATGATCGTATCAAAGGGCGTCAGTATGACGACCCTTATCTTCTTGTCCTCAAGTACACAGTTCAGTACGGCGATGCCAAAGAGGTCACTATTAGGGATGACGGTGTGTTAGGGACACAGGGCCGGCTATGTGTGGCCAATGTAGATAGTTTGCGTGAGTTGATTCTTTATTAGGCCCACAGTTCATGGTACTCCATTCATCCGGGTGCCGCTAAGATGTATCAAGACTTGAGGCAACACTATTGGTGGAGGAGGATGAATAAAGACATAGTGGAGTATGTAGCTCAGTGCCTAAATTGTCACCAGGTGAAGTATGAGCATCAGCGGCTAGGTGGATTGCATCAGAGGCTAGATATTCTTGAGTGGAAAGAGGAGCGGGTTACTATGGATTTTGTTGTTGGGCTCTCATGGACTCAAAAGTAGTTCGATGCAGTATGGGTGATTGTGGATAGGTTGACCAAGTCGGCTCATTTCATTCCAGTGGCGACTACATATTCTTCAGAGCAGCTGGCCCAGGTCTACATTCGCGAGATTGACAGACTTTCGTGCTGGTATCCATTATCTCTGACCGGGGTACGCAGTTTACATTATGATTTTGGAATACCGTACAACAAGGGTTGGGCACACGGATGGCATTGAGCATAACATTCTACCCTCAGACGGATGGACAACCCGAGCGCACTATTCAGATATTGGAGGATATGCTTCGTGCATGTGTGATGGAGTTTGGGGGTTCTTGGGATCAGTTTTTGCCGCTTGAAGAGTTTGCCTACAACAACAGCTACCAGTCAAGCATTCAGATGGCTCCGTATGAGGCCTTGTATGAGAGGCAGTGTTGGTCTCCCGTAGGTTGGTTTGAGCTGGGCGAGGCTTGGCTATTGGGTACTGATCTGGTTCAGGATGCTTTGAAAAGTTTAAATTGATTCCAGATCGATTTTGTACAGCCCAATCTAGATAGAAGAGTTATGCAGATCGGAAGGTTTGCGACATTGCATTCATGGTTGGTGAGTGGGTCTTGCTCCGGGTTTCGCCCATGAAGGGTGTTATGAGGTTAGATAAGAATGGCAAGTTGAGCCCTAGGTATATCAGCCCTTTTGAGATTTTTGAGAGGATTTGAGAGGTGGCCTACAAGCTTGCACTGCTACCTAGTTTATCTACAGTTCATCCAGTATTCCATATTTCTATGCTCCGAAAGTATCGTAGTGATACGTCTCATGTGTTAGAATTCAGCTCAGTCCGGTTGGATAAGGATTTGTCTTATGTTAAGGAGTCGGCGGCCATTTTGGACAGGCAGGTCCGAAAGTTGAGGTCGAAGAAAATTGCTTCGGTGAAGGTTCAGTAGAGGGGTCAGCCAGTCGAGGAGGCGAATTGGGAGACCAAGCATGATATGCGTAGCCGTTATCCTCATCTTTTCACCACTTCAGGTATGTCTCTATACTCATTCGAGGACGAACGCTTGTTTAAAGAGGGAGAGGATGTAACGACCTAGCCTGTCATTTTGAATATGAAACTCGGATCCTCTATTTATTGCCTCCTCTATGATATATTGTTGTTAGGTTACTTGTCGGGTTGTTTGGTTTTGGTTTCAGGAGAGTTTCAGAGTGAAATAGGACACATAGTCCCTAGGTTGAAACTTTAAGTTAAAAGAGTTGACCGCAGTTTGACTTTTATGTAGATGACTCCGAAATGGAGTTTTGACGATTCCAATATCTCTGTATGGTAATTTTGGACTTAGGAGCGTGTCTGGATATTAATTTGGAGGTCCGTAGGTCATTACAGATTGAATTGGCGAAAGTTAGGAAGTTGAAGATTTTGGAAGGTTGAGAACTTTGACCGGGAGTTGACATTATTGATATCGGGGTCGGATTCTCATTCCAGAAGTTAGAATAGGTTCGTCATGTCATTTATGACTTGTGTGCAAAATTTGAAGTCAATCGGAGTTGTTTTGGTATGAATCAACATTAGTTTTGGAATTCGGAGTTGTTTTGGCCTCGAGTAGGTCCGTTATGTATTTTGGAACTTGTTGGTATATTCGGACGAGATCTCGAGAGCCCCAGATGTGATTCAGATTGAATTCGGAATAATTTTGGACCTTAAGCATTGTTGAAGCACCGTTGCTTCTGGTATGATCGCACCTGCGATGGGTGTGGCCGCAGGTGCGGCAGTGAGTGGGGGACACTGGGATCGCAGAAGCGGGAAGGTCTCCGCAGAAGTGAAGTCGCTTCTGCGATAGAAGGAAGTGTAAGAGCGGGCTTTGGTCGCAGGTGCGACATTTCCTCCGCATGTGTGCGTGCGCAGATGCGGTTGTTTTCTCGCAAACGTAGAGGGTGTTGGGCATAGTAAGAACTACATCTCCGATGGAAATGCCGCAAGTGCAGAGCCGCATATGTGGCTGTGGGTTCGCAGATGCGAATTCACTGGGAAGAAAAGGCCTAAGTTCGAGGGTTTGATCTCATTTTCATTTTTGGACCAAGAGAGCTCAGTTTGTGGCGATTTTTCGAGAGTCCTTTAAGAAAATCATTGGGGTAAGAGATTCTAACTCGGGTTTGACTATATTTCATGAATCTATTGTTATTTTCATCATTTAATTAGTGTTTTGAGTTGGAAAATTTGGGGAAAAATTTGTGAAACTCCTTGGGCTAAATTTTGGGGGTTTGACAGGCAATTTGAGATCGGATTTGAGTAATTCTTGTATGGTTGGACTCGTTATCAAATGGGTGTTCGGATTTTATAATTTTGGTCGGGTTCCGTGATGCGGGCGCGAGTTGACGTTTTGAGTTGACTTTCTGTTCCTTTGTAAATATCGTAATTTTATTGTTCGAAATATTTTTTTATAGTTATATTTATGGTATAAAGTTGTTTTGGCTAGATTTGAGCCGTTCGAAGTTGGATAATCGAGGGAAGGGCCTACCAGTAGATTGAGTTAGCGTGTTTTGAGGTAAGTGTCTTGCCTAACTTTGTGTGGGGGAAATTATCCCTTAGGATTGGTATTGGTCTGTGATAATTGTGATATGTAAAAGCATGTACACAAGGTGACGAGTGTGTGCACGGGCTAAATGTGGAAATTTATCGGGTTTAACTATGTAGATCTCTTTCATGTCTTAATTGAGTTACCTTAACATGTTATATTCATCATCATTAGTCTATCTTCACATGCCCTACTTGCCTTATCTCTTATTTGTTAACTGCCTTTACATGTTTAGTTGAAATATTATTTTCCTCTATTCCTTATTTATTATTTAACCATTGAGCTCTTTACTTGGAGTTGTTACTTTTGGAATATCTTGTCGTTGAAATTGACATTGAGTTATAAAGGTCGTGATTTACATTGAGGCAAAGTTGTAAAGTTGTGAAATACTATTCTTGTTGAGTTACTCATTCCGGTCGTTATTGTTGATACTCTTATGCATATTGTGGTCGAGTCATGAGCTATTATTGTGAAAACATCATTATTGTTGATTTCTTTAGCAAGTTATGATATTAGGCACTTGAGGTGCAATTTGTGATACGTTGTGATATTGATATGCATGCAGGGTATAAGGCTTTGGGATTGAAACGTATGCGGTGAGATAAGGTGGGCTCGATATGCGTTGCTAGTAGGAGAACTACTAGAAGGCACGCGGTGTGATAAGGTGGGCTAAAATGCGGGAAGTTATTTCGAAAAAAATAATTTTCAAAACTAAATGCAAGGCTCCCGCGGTGATATAAGGAAAGATTGTGAAATGATTTCTGATTTGAGACTACGAGGCGGTACCTCGGTAGTTACTCTTGTTGATACTTTTCCATTACTTCACGTGTGTTTTGTTTCCTTGTTCTGTGTCATAGCATTCCTTGTTTTCCTTCCGTGATGCATTATTTACCTTAGTTCAGTGTAGCTAATCTCGGTGTATTTCTTTATTATCTCATTTCTATTGCTATCATTATTTCACTATTATATACATGTTCAGCTTCTTATTTATTCCAGTAGGGCCTTGACCCGACCTCGTCACTACTCTATCGAGATTAGGCTTGGTACTTACTGGGTACCGTTATAATGTACTCATGCTACGCATCTGCACATCTTTTTGTGTAGATCCAGGTACCTCCTACCAGATCAGGCACTAGTAAGAGCTCAACTTCGGAGCTCAAAATGACATCATTCAAACAAACCCAATACTATTCATCTTCTCTACCTACAAACTTGTTAATTTCAAGACTAACTTTCTAAGATTTCATGAATAGATGCTTAAATATAAATCGTTCTTCATATATATATACTCTACTAAGTCCATGGAGTATAATGTATACAATTGGAGTGGAGGGATTACCTCTTTGTCAAACCCTAAAATTTCAAAACTTGTGTTCTTTAAATGCTCTTGAGAAATTCTTCAAGGATCTATGAATCACGTGTAGTTGGATTATTAGGAGATGGAATTAAAGGACCAAATTTAACAAAGAGCGTATTAAGTTCTCACCTTGAAGTATCATTTATGGTCTAGAGTTTCTTCCTCTCTCTAAACCTTCAAAGACTTGAACCAAAATAATATAAAATATTGCTCTCACCCGAAATGCCTATTAAAGGCTCCAGTCGAAGCACGTTGTAGGGGACGCGTCTCATAACCATCGCGTGCGTCCTGCTTCTTCAGTCATATTTTGGGATGCTAACTTTGGAGTTTTCAATTGAGTTCACTGCCTACACTATGGCATACCTGAAGGCTTTTGCCTAATTTCCGTTGTTTAGCCAACCAATCATTCCCTGTTCCAGCCCTTTATAATTTCAGTATTTTTCCTTCTTGAATATTTTGTGAAGTTGTCCCCCAATTCACGTACAAGATATTGCATTCAGTTTTCCATATAAAATGTCATTTGTCTCAAGTGAAAAATTATAATTCAAAGCTTCAGCATCTCTTCTAGCCAACCATCACGTTACTTTTTATTTTAATTTCCTTAAGTTTCTATATAGTTTCAACACTTATCCCATTATATAAAAATCATATCTAACTGTTCCCGTGAATATTAGTCCAAATACTCACTTCTTTGTAATTTAATATTTTTCTAGTGAGTTTGATGACTTATTAGTTCCCATTAATTCAATACTCAACCATCAATAAAATAATTGTCCTTGAGCATTCCAATAACTTGTTCCATTCATGTAATCTTGCATAACTCGGGTTTAATTAAATTGTATTCTCAAGCTTAAAATTAACTCGAATTAATTATAAAAATTCATGGGGCTTTATACTCTCCCCACTTAGAAACATTCGTCATCGAATGTAAATCTTTGTCATATGTAGTCCCAAAAGTTTAATATCCATACTTTTCTTTACTTTCAAATCTGTAAGGCCTCAAAATTTGATTAACTCTCCAAATTTTCAAAAAATAAATCGACAAAATTTTCTTTGTTTCTAGGCCTATCCAAAAACAAAATCCGCCTGCCAGCAAAAACCAGAAGAACCCAATATAAAATCCCCACATGGCTCTACCTATCAGAACTATCTTAATAAATGTTCTATGGCCTTTTATGCCTCAAAATACCACCAAATAACTTTTCTCGATGTTACAATAATAAAATCCATTACAACGTGAAACAATATAGCCATTATACGCAGTAAGTAAACCAACTACATCACATAAATATGCTAAATCTCAATTCATAATCAAGGTAACCAATTTACTTACTCTCTCCATGAAATAACATCATCATCACCTAATTTAAAATTCTAATAAAGGTCATACATGTGGTCGCGAACAAGCATGGACATCATTTTTTTTATTTACCTCGCCCCCTAAAGTGGCCTCCTCGATATCATGATTACACCATAATATTTTAGCAAAAATAATATATATAATTTTCAAATTAAGAACTTGCATATCAAGAATCTTAATTGATTATTCCTCGAAATTCAGACCGTCATTCCAAATATCTGAACATTCCTATCAAAAATACAAAATGGCATTACCTTTTGTCTCGTCGTCCACATAATTTCATAGTTAGGCAAATAGAAGATCGGGCCTACTAGAGGTAGTTCAATGGCAATATAAACTTACGTGCACATCCGCGCTCCTATTAGTAATTTCATTCAACTCGAGTAGTATGCTTTTCATCTGAGCTTCATTACACATTTTCATTATTCCCTTTAAGAATACCACGTCATAAGACATCCACCCAAATACAATTTTATACTTGAGATGTTACATATGTATTTCCATCCCTGCATCCGCTGTATTTATTTTAGAATTACGGGTTCACAGTAACGCTTAAAGTGACGTTACGTAATTCATTCTCCATTTTCAAGCCTTTGACCAAATTCATACTTAAAAATTTTCTTTATAGGTAAATATCCCATTATTCTAACTTTCCCCGTGGCAAGGATTTCAAAATTACGCTGCCCCTCTTTAGGGATTTCATCCCATAACATGTCCATCCACTCGAGACTCTTTGCAATCTAAAGTCATTCTATTTTATGTATGACTTTTCGTTACTCCTCCAAAAGTCTAGCACGATATTGTCGTATCTTGTTCTTTGCAATAATACGTAGTTTTTCCTTATCTTCATGGAGATCGCAACCGGAGAGCCTTCAAACCCCATCCTATTGATCCCATAGCTAATAAGTTCAATTCGTGAAAAGATATTCATTCTCCATTATTACCAAGTTTGTGACACGCATTTTTCATAATTTTTTGAATATCGATATCCATGTTTCTATCCTCTTACTTTAAGAAGTTATTATTGTTGAAAATATTACCACAATGTATAGGCCTTAAATACTTATTTATTAATGTGACTCAGGTGATACTTACATCCTTTAAAGACTTGTACTCCCTCCAATATTTTGTCTTTCACTTGGGTACCTGATCTCTTCCAATTTCATTCCTCTATTTGAGGATATGAAAACGGTCGATGCAATAGTAATAACCAATCAGGAGTCAGGGTCGATTTTTCATAAGGAGCTATGAATGGGTCTTAGGGATATATATTATAGTGTATGAGCTTGAATTATCTCAAATTGCACTTCCACAAACTTGGGTTGTTTCTAGGTCTAATTTAAACTAAGAATACAAACTAAGAATTTAAACTAGGAAAGTGTTTTTGGTTGTTTTTCAAATGATATAAAAGGCCTAGGGCTATGACCTTCACCTAGGTGTTCGCCTAATGGGTTGTAAACTTTAAATCTTGTTTTATTGGTCGGGTTGTATTATACCTATCAACACCCAAGTACCCACTTAATACCTCTCGGTCAGAGAGTGATTTTGCCCGATTTAGTTTTCTCAAGTCCAAATGGGTATTGAACAAAATATTTGATAATAAACTCAAGTCGGGTTTTACTATCTCTAGGTTCAACCCTTTAATTGGGCTTATCAATCTCTCGATTGACCCAATTTCTTGCTAGCCAAGTTTTCCTAGACTAAGTCTCTCTTTCTCAAGTAGAGACCAAGTCAAATAGGCATGAAATAATATTTGCAACTATTAATTCTTCACATAAAAGCAAGAACTATGCTAGATAATTAATACCCAACCATAAACAAGCAATAAATCAAATATCCATTAAATTTACACACTAGGATTGGGTCACAACCCTAGTGAAAATCTAGCTATTCATGCTTAAATTGGAAGAAAAAGAAGAAGAAGTGATAATTAAACCCATATTGATAATTAAAATGATGAAATCAATATTCAAAAAGTTCAAAATAGCAAAACTTACTAAAAAGAGTAAAAGAAATCATCTACTGTAGCAGTTGATGTCAAAACTTAACCTAAAAAAGTGAAACTCTTCTATTTATACAGTGCTAGAATTTTCGGACAAAAATATCCTTTCGGAGGTTCTGCGGCCGCACAATTCCATGTGCGGTCTGCACTTTGCTTCAGCCTGACAGGATTGAAAACCTGCAGCCGTACAATTCTGAACTGCGACCGCACTTCTCTCTTTCTGCGGACAACGCAAATATGTATGCGGTCGCACCACGCTCTTCTGCGGTCCACACAAATGTGGTTGCGGCCGCATCATGCTCTTCTGCGGCCGCACAATAATTGTGTGGTCCGCACTCTTGTTGAACTTGAGATGCAGGTTCTCTGAACTTTGGCTTTTACCCAGTTTCTGCGGCAGCACAAGTTCATGTGCGGTCCACATCTTGCAACCTTCTCTGATGGAATTGCTTCATGATATGCGGCCGCAGATGATATTCTGCGGACCGCTCTTTGAGCTTTTGTGTTGTATTTGTCCTTAAGTTCAGATTACTCCTTCTTGGAGTGGATTTCATCTTTGGAGCTCATCTTCTAATATTCCTGTAATTAAGCATATTTTATTAGTTTTTGGGTCCTCAATTAAGCGCTTTTGGACTAAAACAAAAACAAAAAAGGCGTTAATAAGTAGTCAAAATCACCACTTATCAACTCCCCCAAACTTATGCTTTTGCTTGTCCTCAAGAAAATAAGGTAATTCTCACCTCCACAAGTTAAGAGTCATTCCAGCTAATCAAAGGCGAATCAATCACACATTAATTGGGACCAAAATTACCCACGACACTTATGAATTATCAACAAGGCAACAAGTTAAACTTTTAAGCACGAATATTTCTAATGTGACACTTGAGCATCAAGAGTTTCCTTTATTCATCAAGAAAGCTCGCTCTTTCATATAGGTCATTGTGGATCCCAAACTCCTCCTCCTCTACTCTTCTTTTGCCTATCTCAATTAAGAATATAGCACTCAATTCAAAGATTTGTGAAATGTTCACTCATCTCTCTCAAAAGAATGTCGTAAGTACGGCTTTAAGTACTATAGGCTTTCCCCTCATGTAAATCACCACTAATATAAGCTTACTCGGCTTGAAATCACGTAGGGCTTTTTCGGGATGCAATGAAGGCTTTTGGAATAAGGTTGGATAAGCTATGATAGAACAGGTTCATTTTTCCTTAAGCACTCCATTTTCTTTTGTCGGCTCATGTTTTTGCCAACTCTTTGAGGCATTTTCTTTTCCTTAGGGGAACTAGAGAGATTTAACATCACTCTTTCTTGGCCATGTTTTTTTCATTTTCCCCTTCTTCGCTTTTTCCATGCTTTACATCATTACGTTTCTTTGAATCCCTTCAACTTTTCAACTTATTCACTTTCTTTTTGAATTTTTTTTTTTCTTGTCTTTCCTTCTCTTCATTTCTTTTTTATTTTACCTTGATACCTTTTTTTCAAACTCACCGTCTCTCCCCAAACTTACGTTTTTAGCCAATTATTTCACAAGAGTGTTAAGGAAAACTCGGGTGCCAAGAGAGGGTCACAACAAAATGGGTAAAGGCTTGTAACGTGGTGATCAAATGAGAAGGGTTTTAGGCTAAATTAGGTTGACTAGGGATACCACTTTGGTGAGCCATGCAAATTTTCAAACGGGTCAAGGAGAGCCTACAATCACTTCTCAAGCCAAGCAAAGCTTAAAATTTCGCCTAGAAACACATTCGGGGCAAGTTCTAGACCATTTGCATGGGTACTTGGACTTGCACCAACAACATCTCACCTCTCACGTAGTTGGATTGTTAAAGCGGATAGAGTCGAGGGACCACAACGGCCATATTCAAGATTGAAAATCACTTTAGTTCGACTAAACTACTCGATGATTGCCTAAGTCAATACAAGAGTCACAAGGTCACTAATTAGAGTTATATTTTTTCAAAAACCTTATTTTTAACCATAAGCACGCAGTTAAGTGTGCTGGTACCAAGTGAAACATGTTTGACACTTTGAGCCTGACTCAATTAGGTCTTTTTATTCATTATTACTACTATTCTTACCTAAACACCAAAAACAGACTCAATCCCTTAAGAAGGTTGTCACGCCATTCATCGTTGGGAAGAGTCACCCGGTTCACACAAAAATTACCTTTGGAAAGAACTGCGGCATTAAGAAAACCAAAGGCTTATTATTCACTAAAACATAAAAAGAAGCTACAAAATTAAAAAAAAAAAGAAGCTACTAGATTAAACATAGACTAATAAGAAAACAAAATAAAGAAGCTAAAGAGCAAACTACTGAAAGCATAATGAATATACATAATGAGAGAGGAAAAGAGAGAATATATACATCAAGAGAGAATAGAGAGAATATATATACAAAATAAAGATAAAGAAAAGAATATTATCAGTTATTACAAACCAAATGTCTAAAAGTCATCCAAATAGCAAATAACTCCACCCCCCGAATAAAAATAATCATTGTTCCCAATGCTTAATCAAAATAACAATAAAGAAGGGTAAGAGTGAGAAAGACTCCCTATGTGGCCTTGGACATCTCCGTGTCCATAGCAGCGTCACCACCCTCAGTCTCCTCTAACTGGATCTCATCATCATCGTCTCTGGGAGTAACTGGGTTGGTGAACATCTGGCGCACTGCCTCAGCAGTGTCGCCAGCCAGGTCTGGCTCCTCATACTGGCCAGCTGGTGCCACTGGAGCTGATAGTGCTGTTGGATCTGCTGGTGCTGGTGGGTCTGGCCCCATGAGTATATCAAATGAAAGATCACTAGCTGTTGCTATCTTGGTCACCTCTCTCCTCAGCCTGTCAACTGATTTCTTGGACGCCTGAGATTTCTTCATTTTCTTTACCTGCTTCCCCATCTCCTCAATTACTTCTCCATGTGCTACCAAGGTGTTCATGATGGTGGTCTGGTACTCCAAGATCTTCTTCAATGTATTCTCCACTATCGGAGGAATCTGGGGTGCCAGAGTGGATGACTGTGCTGCAATAATACTGGATATATCAGACAGCTTTGCAGTGGCTGTCTGCATCCAGTTATTGAGGCTCGCTATTGTTTGGGAGACTCGCAGCGCAGATAGTGGATGAGCGGGCATGGTCACTAGCTTCAAAGCCGATGTGGAAGGCACTGATGCTGAGGGACCTGAAGAAGGAGGTGGAGGCATAACTGTGGCACCATTAGCAGGCTATGCTGAAGTAGATGGCATGTCAACTGTCTCAGCAGCTACCCCGACAGGCTCATCAGACTGGCCTGCAGTAGTAGAGGGTTGACCCTTTTTCTTTGGGTTTCCACCACCTATCAAAGAATACCATGAGAAGGGCTTCTTCACCCGCACCTTGGTATCAAAATCCCTCGGCTCCACACCCGCATCCGTAAGTACTCAGTGATAGTGTTGGGATACGGGTAGGAGGTGTCACCTTGCTTGGCGACCACAGACATGTTGGCCGACATCACATCACCCACATTGATTGGGTACCCGGCCATGATAGAAGCAACTAGCACTGCCCACTGAATTGAAAACTTTTTTTCATTTTGGCATGGGTCTAGTCTGCTACACATGAATGTTTTCCATACCTTTGCCTTAAAATTTAGGGTATTCCGCTAAATGGGAACCCCGATGTGATCCATGCTGGAAGTGGCCCCGGAGCTACAAGAATCTCATCTAGCCATGGTCGAACTGCATCTCCCAGTGCTAACTTTTCCAGGTATTGCATAGGCTCCACATCCTCAAACATTAAATACGTGTTCAGGGTGCTCTGATCGAATCGCACCTTTAGATTTCTCTTTTTTGTTACCTTGGTCCCTTTCTTTATATGAGACACATTGGCGTAAAATTCCCAGACCAGGTATTCCTTGGCATATACCAAACTTTTGGTAAACCACATCCACCCTTTTTGCTCCCGAAACTGTCTCAACACTACCGGGTTGTATTTTTTAAGATCTTTTATCATGAACTGATGCTCAAGAGTGAGTGATCTCATTGGCTACCACTCTCGGAATCTTGTGAAAGCAGACACACTGACAAACCTATCTTCCCAAATCTCTTTCTTCTTCGACCTCTCAAGGCCGGCAACTCTGGTATCACCCCCTCGGTCATCATTTGGAATATCATCAACATCCAATGTAGTAGCAGGTGCATCGGGGGCATGTGTGGATGAGGGCTATGAAGCCTGACTGTCACCTTCCGAACCCTCGGAAGTGCTCTTAGAGGAGGAAGGCTCATCTCTAAGTTAGTATCTGCCCTGTGGCTGTTGTGGCTGTGATTGAACAGTAGGCTTCTCTTGCATTGAGTCACCCTCCGACGCTTCCCGAGATGGGGCATATAAACTAGACTCGGAAGGCTCGGGCTGTCTTCCTCAGCCTGCTATGACTTTCTTACCGATTGCCCTTTGGAGGGCGAGGGGTAAATTGCTTTTGCTTTTGCCTATGGAAGGTTCACCCCTCCCCTTTGATGTATCACCATGACCTCGTGATCTAACCATTTTCTGTAACAAACAGTAGCATGAGTCAGTTCCAGTTCAAGTACAGATAAACAAACATTCACAAAACAAAACATTGTTCCCAGGGTGGGAAGTGTGGCCACAGCCTGGGTTGTGTGGACCGCACAATTTGGACTTGTAGCCGCAGAGATGAATCTGGGGTCCGTACAATTTTGAGTGAGACCGCACATCTGAAGTGTGGTCCGCACAATTGTCTGTGCAGTCCCACTATGAGTACCTCAAAATATCAACTCTCTGAAGATAGAGATTGGCCTGATATGCAGCCGCACACACTTTTCTGCGGCCGCGATGAGATTACTGCGGTCCGCACAATTGCAAGTGCGGTCCGCACATTATTGCCTTACCAACTGCCCTAGTCAACACTTCTGCGAACCGCACAATTTCTTGTGCAGCCGCAGATTCCAAAATTAGGTCAGGCAAATTCCTTAAGGGTTTCGATCTATGCACAAATTGGATATGGTAATAGCAATTAAATATGATAATCAGGATACCCATTCCCCAAATAGCAATTAGGAGTTGACCCACACAATTTAAACCCCACATGGATAGAAAATTAACTTCTAAGGACAAATGGTCTAAAATAACTAACAAATTGTAAGCTAAATTAGGAAACTTAAAGAATACTAGAAATTATTTGAACATACCAGTGATGAAGTAGTGCTAAGGAATGATCAGAGATGCGTATCTAGGTGGTAGATGAGTGAACAGGTGTGTGCAAAGTTTGAGTGCTCAGAGAATGAAAAGTTTGTACAGTAGCCTTAGCATTACTATTTATACAAAATGGATCTGGCTAAGGGACAATGAGACGAGTGCGGCCGCAGAATTCCTTCTGCGGTCTGCACTTTGTTACCTGGAGGTTCACTTTCCTTTGATTATCTGCGGTCCGTAGATTTAGCTGCGCGGCCGTAAATTTTGGTGCAGACCACAGAATTCGCTGTGCGGACGCACTTTGGTTGTTGCTCTGACAAACAAACTTCATAGCGTTTGCATCTTTCCATATCAATTTGTGCGGTCCGCACAAGAATTTTGCAGCCGCAATTGCCTTCTGCTGTAGCATTCAAAATTGTGCAGTCCACACTTTTTCCATACTTAGCCACTTTTTATGAGTACAATTCCTATAAAGCACACTCATTCCTACAACACGCTTCAAATTCAGTTAGCACAAAATAAGACTTATCTAAATAAGAAGAAAAAAAAGAAACATGGGTTGCCTCCCAAGAAGCGTTTGATTTAACGTCGCGACACGACGCAGATTACCATCACTTCAAATGAATCACTACCACCACGTGGCCATCATAAACTTGTCCCAAATAATGCTTCACCCAGTGACCATTTACTCGGAATACCTCATCATTTTTGTTCTTCAAATCCAATGCACCAAAAGGTATCACATCTACAATTTCAAACGGACCACTCCATTTGGATTTCAGCTTTCTGGGAAACATCTTCAATCGTGAGTTGAACAACAAAGCAAGATCGTTCACCTTGAACTCCTTATTTCGGATATATCTGTCATGAAGGTACTTCATTCTCTCTTTGTACAAGGATGAACTTGCATATGCATGGAACAAGAACTCATCTAATTCATTTAATTGTGCAACCCGCAAATTAGCGACTACATCCCAATCAAGATTTACCTTCTTTAAAGCCCACATGGCTTTGTGCTCGAGTTCCACCGAAAGATGACAAGTTTTGCCAAACACCAACCAGTATGGAGACATCATGATAGGAGTTCTGAAAGCAGTCCGATAAGCCCATAGTGCATCATCAAGCTTCTTTGACCAATCTGTCCGGTTAGCATTCACTGTTTTGGACAAAATACTCTTTATCTCCCGGTTGGAGACTTTCACTTGACCGCTTGCTTATGGATGATAGGGAGTCGTGACTTTATGAGTGACACCATACTTGGTGAGTAAGATGTCAAAAGCCTTGTTGCAAAAATGTGACCCCCCATCGCTTATGATAGCCCGCGGAGTACCAAATCTTGTGAAAATATTCTTCTTCAAAAATGCCACCACACTTATCGCTTCATTGTTGGGTAGAGCAAAGGCCTCAACCCATTTAGACACATAATCAACCGCGACCAAGATGTAGGTGTTTCCACAAGAACTCATAAAGGGACCCATGAAGTCAATACCCGACACATCAAATATATCAATCTCCAAACTGGTAGTGAGAGGTAATTCATTCTTCTTCGAGATTCCACCAGCCCGTTGGCATTCATCATATCTTTTCACCATATCACTTGCATCTTTGTAGAGAGTGGGTAAATAAAAATCTTAACTTAGCACTTTAGCCGTCGTTCTTGCTCCACCATGGTGACCACCATAAGGCGAAGAGTGACAAGCCTCAAGAATAACATTTTGCTCTTCATCCGGTATACATCTTCTAATTACCCCATCCGTGCAAATCCGAAAAAGTTATGGTTCATCCCAATAATAGTCTTGACAATCCCGTTTGAGCTTCTTCCTTTGGTTTGAAGAGAACTCTTTCGGTATGATACCACTTACAAGAAAATTTGCTAGATCTGCGAACCATAGCACCTCTTTCATTGAAATAGCCAAGAGTTGCTCATCGGGTAAAGAGTCATTAATTTCAATGCCATCACGCGGCCTCCCTTCATCCTACAAACGAGACAAATGGTCCGCCACTTGATTTTCACTCCCTTTCCAGTCTTGGATGTCTATATCAAACTCTTGCAACAAAATCACCCATCTCATCAACCTAGCTTTTGAATCTTTCCTGCTCATAATATACCGAAGTGCCGCATGGTCCGTACGAACAATAACCTTTGCACCCATCAAGTATGGTCAGAACTTTTCAATAGCAAACACAATGGCAATGAGCTCGTTTTTGGTAACGGTGTAATTGACTTGGACATTATTCATGGTCTTACTAGCATAGTAAACCGGATGAAAAATCTTGTTGATACGTTGCCCCAAAATTGCTCCAACCCCTACATCACTAGCATCACACATGAGATCGAAAGAAATGCTCCAATTAGGAGCGATGATAATGGGAGTAGTTGTCAACTTGAACTTGTGAAATTCAAATGCTCTCATGCAATCATTATTGAAGTGAAATTTATCATCTTTCTCCAAAATCTTGCACAAGGGGTTCACCACTTTAGAAAAATCCTTTATGAAGCGCCGATAGAACCCCGCGTGACCCAAGAAACTTCTCACGCCCTTCACAGATGTTGGTGGTGGAAGTTTAGAAATCATCTCTATTTTTGCCTTGTCGACCTCTATTCCCTTCTTTGAAATCTTGTGGCCAAGGACAATACCCTCCTCGACCATGAAATGGCATTTCTCTCAATTCAACACCAAGTTCGTTGCTTCACACCTTGCCAATACCTTATCCAAAGTTGCTAAGCAATCATCAAAGGAATCCCTAACTACCAAAAAATTATCCATGAAAACTTCAAGGTAGTCCTCTGCCATATCCATAAAGATCGCCATCATACACCGTTGAAAAGTTATCGGTGCATTGCATAAGCCAAATGGTATCCGCTTGAAAGAGAAAGTGCATAGGGACAAGTGAAGATTGTTTTCTCTTGATCTTCCGGGGCAATAAGGATTTTATTGTAGCCCGAATATCCATCTAGAAAGCAATAGAACGCTCGTCCGGCCAACCTATCAAGCATTTGGTCAAGAAAGGGTAGTAAGAAATGGTCTTTCCTTGTGACTTTGATTAGCTTTCGATAGTCCATACACACTCTCCACCCGGTCACTGTTCTTGTTGGAATCAACTCATTCTTATCATTGGTGACCACATTTATGCCCCCTTCTTCAGAACACATTGCACCGGGGAAGTCCATGAACTGTTAGAAATGGGGTAGATAACCCCGGCATCTAACCACTTTATGATCTCCTTTTTGACCAAGTCTTGCATGGCTTCATTTAGTCTCCTTTGATGTTCAATGGAGGGTTTGGCATCTTCCTTCAAGTTAATATTGTGCATGCAAAATGCGGTGCTTATTCCCCGAATATCTGCCAAAGTCCACCCAATAGCTTTCTTTCTCTTGTGGAGCACCGCCAATGTAAAGTCAACTTGCACGTTAGTCAAACAAGAAGAAAGAATAACCGGTAAAGTAGAGCAAGGGCCAAGGAATTCATACCTGAGATGAGTAGGTAATGGCTTCAACTCCAAGATAGGAGGCTCTTCAATTGAAGGCCTTGTAGAAGGAGTTTTCCTATTCTCAAGATAGGAAAGTTTCCGGGGGGCATAATTGTACGACCCCATCCCTTGCAAAGAATTAACACATTCCATGAAGCCATCCATCTCATCATCATCAAAATTGAATAAAATGGCCTCCAACATGTCACCCACATTTATCGTGGCACTTGTATCATCAATAATCACATCGGTCACCAAGTCCACGAACGAACACACTTCATTGCTATTCGGTTGACTCATATATTTGCACATGTGGAACACCACATTTTCATCACCCCACCTGGAAAGTGAGTTCATCGGCTTCCACATCAACAAGAGCCTTCCCCGTAGCAAGGAAAGATCTACCAAGAATAATCAGCACATCATAGTCCACTTCACAATCAAGAATATCAAAATCCGTCGAGAGAATGAACTTGTCAACTCGAACCAATACATCCTCAATCACCCCCAACGGTCTCTTTATTGTACGATCGGCCATTGTAATCTCATAGATGTGGGTCTTGGTTGCCCAATTCCCAATGCCTTGAAAATCGAATAGGGCATCAAGTTGATACTCGCCCCAAGATCACAAAGAGCTTTTGCAAACTCGGCACTTCTAATAGTACAAGGAATTGTAAAAGCACAGGGATCTTCTAACTTAGGAGCCATCGAATGCACAATTGCACTCACTTGGTGAATGACTTTGATAGTTTCAAAATTCATCGATCTCTTCTTTGTCACCAAGTCCTTCATAAACTTTGCATATCCGAGAATTTGCTCCAAGGCTTCAACTAATGGCACATTTATAGAGAGACTCTTTATCATACCAATGAACTTCTTGAACTGATTCTCGCCATTTTTCTTGGCTAGTCTTTGAGGATAGGGAGGAGGTGGATTAGGCAATGGTGCCTTAGCTTTTTGCACTACCGGTTCCGGTATGTCAATCACATGATCCCTAGATGGGTTCACATCCTCTTGTGTCTCTTCTACCGTTTCATCAATATCAATCTGCACTTCATCATTTGCTTGCACAACATTGTTCGTGATCTCCTCTTCTTCTACCACTTTCTCATCATCCACAAGTTGCTTTTGACTTGAGGTAGGTGCATTCCCACCTCTTCCACTTCTTGTAGTAACGGCCATGGCATGCCTCGTATTTTTCCTACCCTTCGGGTTCACCACCTTATCGCTTGGTAGTACCCCCTTAGGATGAGAATTTAAAGCTTGAGAGATTTGATCCATTTGCACTTCTAAGTTTAGATTAATGTGTTGTGTGAAGCAAGTTGGGCATCCGAATCGGCATTCTTCTCCATCATTTGCTTGAACGTGTTCTCAACACAATCCATTTCATTGTTAGAGTAACTAGGACCATGAGAAAAATAAGGAGGTGGGTTGCTCAGTTATTGATACATCAGGGGCCTTTGAAAACCCGATTCCTTGGTTGTTGTTCCACCCGCTTTGGTTGTTGCCTCCCCAATTGCCTTGGTTATTATTGTTTTGCCAATTCCCTTGGTTATTGATTTCACTCCAATTACCTTGATCGTTGTTGTTCCAATTGCCTTGATTGTTTCCACTATTCTAATTACCTTGGTTGTTAGAATTCCAATTTCCTTGATTATTCGAAGGTCTCCATTGTTGTTTACAAGGGCCTTGGAAGTTGTTTCTTTGCCCTTAAAGTTGTTCGCATATTGGACCTCTTCTTCTTGATTATTGTAAAAATCACCTTGATCAAATCCACTATCTTCTTGCACAAAATTATCCACTCTTTGTTGCACTTGTGGACTTTTTTGTTCTTTTCTTGTTTACCATCATATTGATTCCCTCCATAACATTGACTTGCCTCGGGTTTTTCACTTGTTGAAGTTGAGCCTTTGCCAATTGGTTCATGGTGGTTGTCAACTCGGCTATGGATTGCCCATGGTCATGTAACTCTTTATGAAGAAGAATCACATTTGGATCACCTTGTGGAACATTGGATCTAGATTGTCATGCCGATGAAGTATCCGCCATCCCATCCAAAATATCACATGCCTCCGCATAAGGCATAGTCATGAAGTTCCCTCCGGCAAGTTGATTCACTACATATTGATTGGTGGTATTGATCCCCCGATAGACAGTTTGTTGAATCATGGTCTCCGTTATATCATTGTTGGGGCACTCTTTCACCATTGTCCTATATCTTTCCCATATCTCGTGTAGTGGTTCATTGGACTCTTACTTGAATGCTAGAATTTCATCCCGAAGAATGGCCATGTGCCCAGGAGAGAAGTATTTTGAAATAAATTTCTCCGCTAGTTCATCCCAAGTATGAATAGAATGATTTGGTAAACATTCCAACCAATCTAAAGCTTTTTCCCGTAGAAAGAAGGGAAAAAGTCTTAGCCTCAAAGAATCCTCGGAGTCATTTGTTTGTTTGCTCCCCCAACATGTATCAACGAACCCCTTCAAGGGTTTATATGCATTTTGACCTGGTGCACTAGTGAAGAACCCTTGTTGCTCGAGCAAAGTGAGTATCACATTGGTTATTTAAAAGTTTCCTACCCTAATACAGGGTGGGACTATAACACTTGCATACCCTCCATTCGGCAACACTCGGCGTGGAGCCGCTCGTGGTGGAGGTGGGGGTGGAACGAGTACATTGTCTTGAGGCGGTTGGCCTCGTCTATTAGCTTGAGGTTCAAGAGGGACCTCATCCATTGCATTATCATCAATGTCTACATCCCCACGGCTATGTTTCCGAGCTCATTATTTTCCATGATTGCACCTTCAATACTCACACGCTAGTAACAAGGAAGGAAAAGAAGATATTCCAAAAACACACCTAAATATATAGCTAACACCATTTTTAGCTCCCCGGCAACGGCGCCAACATTGGATCTCCTCCAATTTCACTCCTCTATTTGAGAATATGAAAACGGTCGATGCAATAGTAATACCCAACAAGGATTCGGGGTCGATTTTCCACAGGGAACTACGAATGTGTCTTAGGGATATATATTATAGTGTATGAGCTTGAATTATCTCAGATTGCACTTCCACAAATTTGGATTGTTTCTAGGTCTAATTTAAACTAAAATTACAAACTAAGAATTTAAACTAGCAAAGTGTTTTAGGTTATTTTTCAAATTATATAAAAGGCCTAGGGCTATGACCTTCACCTAGGTATTCACCTAATGGGTTGTAAACTTTAAAGCTTATTTTATTGGTCGGGGTGTATTATAGCTATCAACACCCAAGTACCCACTTAATACCTCTCGGTCAGATAGTGATTTTGCCCAATTTGTTTTTCTCAAGTCCAAATGGGTATTGAACAAAACAGTTGATTAAGCTCGAGTCAGGTTTTACTATATCTAGGTTCAATCCTTTAATTGGGCTTATCAATCTCTCAATTGACCCAATTTCTTGCTAGCCATATTTTCCTAGATTAAGTCTCTCTTTCTCAAGTAGAGACCAAGTCAAATAGGCATTAAATAATATTTGCAACCATTCATTCTTCACATAAAAGCAAGAACTAGGCTAGATAATCAACACTCAACCATAAACAAGTAATAAATCAAACACCCATTAAGTTTACACACTAGGGTTGAGTTACAACCCTAGTAAAAATCTAG
The DNA here is from genome assembly GCA_000715115.1 of Nicotiana otophora. Lineage (NCBI taxonomy): Eukaryota > Viridiplantae > Streptophyta > Magnoliopsida > Solanales > Solanaceae > Nicotiana > Nicotiana otophora. The sequence continues at coordinate 45,894 of AWOL01S0102793.1, forward strand.
CTACTCATGCTTAAATTGAAAGAAAAAGAAGAAGAAGTGATAATTAAACCCATATTGATAATTAAAATAATAAAATTAATATTCAAAAAGCTCAAACTAGCAAAAACTACTAAAAAGAGTAAAAGAAACTTTCTATTGTAGCAGCTGATGTCAAAACTTAGCCTAAAAAAGTAAAACTCTTCTATTTATACAGTGCTAGAATTTTCGGATAAAAATTCCCTTTCAGAGGTTCTGCAGCCGCATAATTCCATGTGCGGTCCGCACTTTGCTTCAGCTTGACAGGATTGGAAAAATGCGGCCACACAATTCTGAATTGCGATCGCACTTCTCTCTTTCTGGGGACAACACAAATATGTCTACGGTCGCACCATGCTCTTCTGCGGTCCGCACAAATGTGGTTGCGGCCGCATCATGATCTTCTGCGGCCGCACAATAATTCTGCGGTCCGCACTCTTGCTGAACTTGAGATGCAGGTTCTCTGAACTTTGGTTTTTACCCAGTTTCTGCGGCCGCACAATTTCATGTGCGGTCCATATTTTGCAACCTTCTCTGATGGAATTGCTTCATGACGTACGGCCGCATATGGTATTCGGCGGACCGCACTTTGAGCTTTTGTGTTGTGTTTGTCCTTAAGTTCATATTACTTCTTCTTGGAGTGAATTTCATCTTTGGAGCTCATCTTCCAATATTCCTGCAATTAAGCATATTTTATCAGTTTTCGGGAACATAATTAAGTGCTTTTGGACTAAAACAAAAGCAAAAAAAGTGTTAATAAGTAGTCAAAATTCCCACTTATAAGTAGCCATGTCCTAACTTACATAATCCATTTCTGGTATAAGGATACATTTCAGAGAAAAGATTCTTTCCCTATTTCATCCCGCACCGAGTGCATGCATATAATATTTTTATGTTTACCCCTTAGAATTAAATTCAAGTACCCAGGTTGAGTCATACCGATCCAAACTTCTTGGAGTCCTTCAAAATATTTGTTCATTCATTGATAACTTGTCTAAAAATGATGATTTATTCTTTTAACTCCAATAGCAATAATATCGTACCTCATTCACTTACAATAAGAATGTAGCCCTAGTACAACCACATTTTTATTTATGTTTTTGTACTTTTTTTTATTCTGGAAGATATTTGATAAATTCCATCATTCTCTTTCCTTTCCGGTAGGTAATATCTCTCTTATCACCCATCACCTTAAGGTGAAATCACATGCCTGACTCTCTCCCACCTAGGAGTGAGTCCATTCTCAAGTCTTCGCCTTTCATCCGTAGACTTCACAAAGTTTGTATACCACAGGTAAGCTTGTCCTGTACACTTACGTATCTACCTTGATGTTAAGGGTAATTTATTTCTCAACCAAGAATCTCATCTCATAATTTTCACTTCCGAAAAAAACTTGAGCACACTTGTGTTACCCTCTGATTTCGATGATAGAATGAAATTGATTCATTTGGGCTCACTTAGTCCATTTTCTGTTTAAGTACCACGATGGTCCCTAATAGTAACTTATGTTTCCAAGTGGAATGTTTCTCCGCCCTTACAACCATTATATGATTAACACATTATTCCTTCTGAACCAGTACAATCCTCGTGACTTTCTAATGTCACACTCCTTAGTCCATGCTCGAATATACTTTTGACAAGTTCCACTTTGTTGCTCTTTTCATAAGTCCATGTTCATATATATCTTTTTGCAAGTACAATTTTATTACGCCTTTGAGTCTATGTCCGAATATGACATCGGCAAGCACAGATTCCATTAGTCCTATGAGTTCAAGCTCAACCATTTTGAACAAGTACAACTCCTTCACAAGAAATTCATATATCATAGTTGTATAAGCTTTTCATAATAAACCTTATTTTCACAACAACAATGCAAGCAACTCACGGTCTATCTTTATATACCATATAAATTTTAAACCACTCTGAGGTACGCATTCTTGATGCATACCGCTACTGCCCATAGAATTTAACATGTAATTGTACAATGAGAATCTTTGTATCCTATAAGATATTCCTAACTTCATTCCCAACACAATACCTTTAAGATGCATGAGACATCACCACATATGTTTGAACCACTTGAAAGTTTTGGACTTACAGAATGTATCATTACTACTCTCCAGCTCTTTAGTCTTAAGTTATTCATGTAATATTTACAACCCATCAAAAGTATTAAACTTACCCTCGTACGTTATCCAACGCATTTAACCTCTTTACACATTTAATAAATCTACATTCAACCGATCTATTGACATACTCAAGAGAGTTCTAGGGCATACTCTCAAAACTTTATCTTTCACGAATATATTAACGTTAAAATGATATATACCTCATCTAGACAAGTTAAGTGTTTTCCTTTCATGACGGTTTTCCTCTCCAAATAATCCATGTTACTCTTTTAACCTCCGAGGTTATGCCTTTTGTACACTTTGTACTTTGGCATATCTTTCACTTATCCATGTAGGTGTTTTTACACTGTTCACATGTATATCTGCACTCGTTAGTGATAATTGTCAACCAAGTTACCTTGATCATTCGAAAATGCACTTTAATACTCTACATATGTCATTTTCTAACTCATGTTAAATGATAATGATTACAACCTATCATATTAAGTATTCATCAAATTCTTATTATCAGAATATGCTCATGATCATGCCTTTACTGTCTCAATCATGCCTCCTTTATATTAGTCATACTAATGCTTATTATACACTTTGATGACTCGTACTCCTTTACCAACAAAGTCTATATAAGCTTTCGATGCCCGGTTATAAAAATCCCAACATACAAATATCTTTAGTCAACTAAGGACTATCTTATTCTATCATCTGAACTTTAGCAATTTCATACACTACTCATTCTTCACCTCTGGCGGTCATCACAGTGACTATCCACCCTTGCCTCGAGCAATTTATACATATCCCTAGGCTATATCTTCTTAAGATGCCTATATTTGTTTTTATAGAACTAACTTTCTGTGATTCCTGATATCGAGATAATATTCTCATCTTACCTTCTATTTTTTGACAAGTCATTAGCTTCGGACAAATACTTCCAGTCCATTATTGCCCCATTTGGGATGTACCCTCTTTATTTCATTCTTAACCATGGCCTTTATAATCACATTGTAGACCACCAATATTTTCTTGCTATCCCTCCACTAGCTAGTTTCATTACTTGAATCTCAAGCCTTATAATTATCATTCTCCTTCGCAAATCGCGTCGGAATTTCGATATAAATTGAAAGTTTTCTTATTACTTCAAGATTTAACTCATGATCTAGAGTGATAAAAAGGGAATGAGACAATCCTACAATGTCTATGTAGCCTTCCCGATATGGGTGTAGTGCACAACACACCGATAAGGAGAACTCTACTAGACACGATTCCATAGACTTCTTAGGACTCGAATTAGAACTTAGGGCTCTAATACCAAGTTTGTCACGACCTAAAACTACGTAACAGGCACCCGGCATCCGGCATACTAACCAACCCGAGTGGACCAATCTGTACAAGAAGACCCATCTATATGCCTAATAGATGCATGCGGAAACCTTTTAGAAAACACAATTATTTTAGATAATTAAGACCATACATGAAACATAATCTTTAAATTCACTATTTTTAATAATTGAAAATACATAAAGATGGTAATATTTCTTTCATGCATGCAATATGAATAACTCTCAATTACAATCCAAAGTAATGACAATTATCTATGAAATCTCTATGACACAAGGATAGAATAAATACTTTGGGACAAACCCCAGCAAGAGGAAATTAAGATCAATACGACAGCTACCACGAAATAGAAATGTTGCCTCACTATATTGATGATCGGTTATAATCTCATATTTTAGTCTCTTATTACATTCTAATTTAGTGTACTTTAATTGAGTTTGAGCGTTAATTGCTAGTATTTTGCACTAATTGTGTGATTTATACCTTGTAGGAGTGATTCCGAGCTATGTAGATATTATGGAACTAATTCGAGCTAATGGGAGCTTTGAAGTCTAAGTAAAATCCCAAAGGAATAAGACGTAATCGTGTTTGGGGGTCGAGGATCACTTCTGGGCATCAAAATTTAAGGAAGAATTAACTGCTAAAAGAATACACTAGTGCGGCGCACTGGGTGACGCACAGTGCGACGCATCAGGGTAAAATTCTGTCAGAAATTAGCAAACTTTAGAGACTGGGTTTTTGTGGTTTGTCAGGAAAAAGCACTAATGCTACGCACCTTGCTACATACAGTGCGACGCATGAAAAATAATAAGTTTGCAAGTTTTCCTATTTCGGCTAGGAAAGAGTGATTTCATTTGGGCCCGACCCTACTTGGTATAAATACATGAAAAAATGGTATTTTCAGGCCTTTTGACATATCTAAGATCTAAGAAGGCTAGAGAGAAGGTGGAGAAGCCAAATCACAAGGAATTAATCATTCAATCCTCATTCAAGACAAGAGTTTGGATCGTTTAATGCTTTTCTTCATATTTGTGATGAATTACTCCATATCTATGAAGTAGTTCTCTTTAGGGATTGATGGATTTGGTGTTTTGATGATTGTTTGTCGATATTATCTCTAGTTTTTATGTATTGAATTGTTTTGTGTGTTTTAATTATTGCATCTATATTCACATGTTCATGTAATCGAGAGAGGCATAACTTGTAATTTTTTGCATCATCTTGTTGGTTGAATTCATTGATTCTTCTTAGTAATTGAAAGAGGCTAGTTGAATTATTGTTTAGACCTAGTTAGGAGGATAATCGAAAGAGGTTCTCCTAAAGACAAATCCACTACGAATTCATGCATATCTTCGCCGAGCATAAATTGGTTCATATTGTGAGGTTGAGACTTAATCGAGAGAGGAGTTTCTACTAAACGTTTGAACTAATAATTGAGTGAATTCGAGAGACTCACTTGAACATTAAAAGTGAATTAACGAGAGTTAAATCCTAGACAATTATCTTACACCTATCCAATCAACCCCTATTTTCTCCTATTGATATCTTTCTTGCTACTTTTGTTTGATTTTCATTAGTCAATTAGCTTTAGATTCTTAGTTAATTTTAGTTTTAATTCACATAATTCTCAATTGTTGATCATCTTTGATAGCAATCTAACTACAAACTACAATAATACTGTTTAACTCAAATCCATGTAGATACAATATTATATTTGACTAGCGAGCATATTTAAGTGTGTGTTTTGCGCTCGTCAAATTTTAGCATCATTGCCGGGGATTGGCAATCAATAGTGTTGGAATAGTTTGTAGTGTTAATTCAGGAATTTTTTTTTTATTTTATTTTTCTCTTTTTACGTTTGGGTGCTCTTTGAATGTGCGTAGGCTACAAGTTATATTAGTGCATGACCCGATCTTCTGGGAAGGAATTGCTACCATACGAACCAGAAATTAAGAAACATCTGCGATAGTTAAGGAAGGAAAGAAATCTTCCCGAGAATACAGAGACGGCTGGGAAATCCTCAATCAAAGAAAAGATGGCGGGAGATGATGATAATGTTGATTTGGCTGCGAGAGAGGAAGCCCAACTTAGAAAAAAAGCTGCACGAGATGCTAAAGAAGCAGTTCTCAGAGATGCACAAATTGCTTATAAGGAGGAGAGAGCTCAAAGAATAGCTCAGAATCAGTCTTTGGTTCTAGACCAGTTCGGAAACATAGCTCCAGGCCAAGGGAGACCACTTGGTGATTACGCTAGGCCGGTCTACAACCAAGGTTTATCAAGTGTGAGACCTCCTCCAGTTGCAGCCAATAATTTTGAGTTAAAGCAAGGGTTTCTTCAAACCCTTCAAAACAGTTGTGTCTTCATAGGAAAGATAAAAGAAGATCCAAACAATCATTCGATGGACTTCGAGGAGATCATGAATACCTTCCAATACAATGGTGTGTCACAAAATGTAGTCTACTTAAGGGCATTCCCCTTCACTTTCAAGGATGATGCAAAGCACTGGCTTCGAAGCTTGCCTAATGGATCGATTAGAACATGGGATGAGATGACCAGAAAATTTCTTGACAAATATTTCTCATCAGCAAAGATGGGCAAGTTTAGAAGGGAAATCCACAACTTCTGTCAGAATGAGACTAAAACAGTGTTTGAAGCTTGGGAGAGGTTCAAAGAAATAGTGCGTAAGTGTCAGCATAGTGGAATAGAACTTTGGATGCAACTCCAGGATTTTTGGGATGAATTGATACCAACCTCACGCAGGACATTGAGCAACGCAGTTGGGGATCCATTGATGAAAAAAAAACTCCATAGGAGATAGTCATAATTTTAGATGAGTTGTTTGAGGATGCAAATGAGTGGTCGTCTGAAGTTGCTGAAAGAAGAAGAACATCTGAAGTTCACCAAGTTGATGCTAACACATCGGTGCAGGTACAACTTGATGTCATGGAAAAATAAATAAGGAAGCTGACCTTAGCTTCGATCCATAATGAGCCTTATGCAGCATGTGACATATGTGGAAGAGGACACCCTACTCATGAGTGTCAAGCTTCAATGGAGGAGGTTAATGATGTAGGTAATTACAATTTCAATGCAATGGGTCAGAAGCACCCCGGTTTTCATGGAGTTCACCCGGGGGTACAGTAAATGCATGGCAACAAAACAACTCTATATTTTAAGAAGTGCCTGGTTTTGTAAATCAACAGAGGCCGCAGTTTCAGCATCAACATCCAATTCAGTCAGAGTTAGAAGATCTTATGAAATCCTTTATTGTACAAACTGATGAAAGATTAGATGCTCATGGTGCAGCTATCAAGGAACTTGGGACAGGTTTGTGTAACTTGAAGAGACAAGTGGGACAAATTGGAATAATATTATCTGAGAGAATCCCAGGTACTCTGCCAACTGTCACTGAAAAGAATCCCAAAGAAACTGTATATGTTGTAACTCTGAGAAGTGGACAAGTGTTGAAAGATCCCACTCCAATTCAAGAAAAAGCTACTCCTGAAAAAGAAATTGGGAAGGAGCTGAAAATTGAAGATGATAAAAAGATTGAGAAGAAGAAAGGCAAGAAGGGAGCTGAGAAAAAGAAGGAGGAGGAAACTTCAAGAAGGGAGGAATCTGATGATGTGAGCAAGCACATGCCTGCTCTACCTTTTCCCTAAAAGCTCTATAGAGAAAAGCTGAACAAGCAGTTTGAGAAATTTTTAGATATGCTGAGACAGGTTAATGTAAACTTGCCATTCACAGAGGTGCTCTCCCAAATGCCAGCTTATGCAAAATTCTTGAAGGAGATCCTTACAAAGAAAAGGAAGGTCGAGGAGACATCAGTGGTCAAATTCACAGAGCATTGTAGTGCAATATTGCAAAACAAACTCCCACAAGAGTGTGGAGATCCAGGGAGTTTTACGATACTTTGCTCTTTAGGCACTCTTAACTTTGATAAATCTTTATGTGACTCTGGTGCCTAAATTAGTCTAATGTCATTGTCTATTTATAGGAAATTGGAGAGATAAGGTCGGTGCCAATATCTTTGCAGCTGGCAGACCAAACGACTATAACACCTGAGGGGATAGTGAAAGATATTTTGGTGCGGGTGGATAAGTTCGTATTTCCTGTAGATTTCATAGTAGTGAATATGGAGGAGAACAAGGAGGTCCCCCTAATCCTAGGAAGACCATTTTTAGCAACATGTAGAGCTATACTGGATATACATGATAGAAAACCCATGCTTAGAGTGGGTGAGGAGATAGTGACTTTCAGATGAATGTAGAAACGGGGGTGAAAAAGGAGAAGCCAGCTGCAAGTGTAGAGTGGAAAGTGAAGGGCGTGAAAGAGAAGGCTGTTGATAGTGAAAAAGATAAGTGTGGGGTGTACCCCAAAAAGGCTGAGAAGAAGTTATCTACATGGATGTGTGCACTAGTTCGGGCGCGTGGAATGGAGCCCGACTTCGACTCAGACCCCGACTAGAGATTCAGGAAGTTTCCTCTACCTTATGTTTTTTAATTGTGTGTCATGGGGACATGCCACAACTTAAAGTGTACGGTAGGGGATACGTTTGTATGTATGTTGTATGTATATTAATTTGGTTAGTTTCTTTTGGTTAGTAGTAGTTTGATAGAAAAAAAACCATAAAAATTTTAAAATTTTTGATTTTTCCCGACGATGGATATCATTCGACGGGTTTCTTGAGGGAGTAAAGTCGAAAGAAAAAAATAAAAAGATTTTCTTTTGTAGGTAGTGTAATAATTTTCCCTTGGTTTTTCTTTGTGTCGTGGTTCTTTTTCAAGGGTTTTATTTGAACAGGGTGTAGTTAGTTTTTATTTTTGTTTTTAGAAGTAGGAAACCTTGTGCTATGATTTGAATTAGAAGCAATATATCTTGACTTTATTATGCCTTGAGAATAGTGAGTTCTTTAGTTGTGACGCTTAGGCTCAGTTTTTGACTCTTGCATAAGCACCTTAAATTGTATATGTTTTACTTTGCTTAACTACTTTGACTAGAGAGTCTTGATCATCCAATCTTGAGTGAGTTATGTGCCATGTGTTGTGAGATTTTTGTGTTATTCTGTTCATTGCATTTTATGTTTAGAACTGGCCCCGTATGTTTGCAAAGCAAAATTGTAGTTTTGTTCAGTCTGGGAAGTGATATAGGCATTTATTTGTTGAGCCAGTTATATGCTTTTACCCACCTAATTGTTATGTATCTTAGTTAACCCCGTTAAGCCTGTAATCCTGTTTCTTTTGGCAACCATATTACAAACATTACCCAGTTGTTTGAATTGATTATCTATTTGAACCAATTACCTATTGTGAGATCTTGATATTATTATGAACTTTGTAAAAGTTGCAGTGTGGGGTGGTTGGTTTGGCTTTTGAGTGGAATTATTGAAATAAAGAGAAATGTGCATGGTTTTAAAAAAAAAGTAAGTGCCACTTGAATTGAAAAGAAAGAAAAATAAATAAGTGTATGATTGTGAAAAATATTCCTTGATAGTGGCAACTCTTTATGTATTTGTGCTTAAATAATTTAGAAGTTAATGTATATTGATGTGAAGGTGGAGTTATGGTTTGACATAAGTGTTGGGGTTTCGAACAATGAAATATATGTATTAAAGTGCTTAGGGAGGTGTAGTCACTCTTATATCTAAATGTATCCTACCCGTCTCGCAGCTTACATTACAACCAATGAAAGTCCTATTTGATCCTTGACTGAATGAGCTCGATTAGTTGAGTAGTACACTACGAGCAAGCCTATGGTGCATCTTTTGTGGCATATGAATGTTATTTCTGAGAGTGAGTGAATTCTTTCTATCTTGAGTTCCTAATTATTCTTAACTTTTATTGTGTGTGGAACTACTCTCTATTATTGTGAGGGCACTTGATTCATGAAGGAAAGAAAATATTGTTGACATCTATGTTAGAGTAAGTGAGTGAGTTGTAAATAATGCATGGTGCTTTTGAGTCAATTCTTGAGGTGAAGATGGTATACTATTGTGCTTAGTTTATTTTAAATATTCTTCGTGTAATGAGTTAGGAGAGTTGCTTAGTAAAATTATGTCTATATAAAGTGTGGTTTGATTTCTCGAGGATGAGCAATGGTTTAAGTATGGGGTGTTGATGGTAGGCTATAATCTCATGTTTTAGTCGCTTATTACATTCCAATTTACTGTACTTTAATTGAGTTTGAGCGTTAATTACTAGTGTTTTGCACTAATTGTATGATTTATGCCTTGTAGTAGTGATTCCGAGCTATGTAGATGTTATGGAACTAATTTGAGCTAATGGGAGCTTTGAAGTCTGAGTAAAATCCCAAAGGAATAAGCCGGAATCATGTTCGGGGGTCGGGGATCACTTCTGGGCGTCAAAATTCAAGGAAGCATTAGCTGCTAAAAACATACACTGGTGCGGCGCCCATAAAGGGTGTTATGAGGTTCGGGAAGAAGGGCAAGTTAAGCCCTAGGTATATCGGTCCTTTTGAGATTCTTGAGAGGATTGGAGATGTGGCCTACAAGCTTGCACTGTCACCTAGTTTAGTTGTAGTTCATCTAATATTCCATGTTTCTATGCTCCAAAAGTATCACGGTGATACGTCTCATGTGTTAGACTTCAGCTCAGTCTGGTTGGACAAGGATTTGTCTTATGTTTAGGAGCCGATGGCCATTTTGGACAGGTAGGTCTGAAAGTTGAGGTCGAAGAACATTGCTACAGTGAAGTTTCAGTGGAGGGATCATCCAGTCGAGGAGGCGACTTGGGAGACCGTGCATGATATGCATAGCTGTTATCCTCATCTTTTTACCACTTAAGGTATATCTCTATACTCGTTCGAGGACAAACGTTTGTTTTAAGAGGGGGATGATGTAACGACATGCGGTCATTTTGAGTATTCAACGTTGATCCTCTATATTGCCTCCTCTATGTTATATTGTGCGTAGGTGACTTGTCGGGGTGTTTGGTTATGGTTTCGGGAGAATTTCGAAGTGAAATGGGACACATAGTCCCTAAGCTGGAGCTTTAAGTTGAAAGAGTTGACCGTAGTTTGACTTTTATGTATACGACTCTGTAATAGAGTTTTGACGATTCCAATAGCTATGTATGGAGATTTTGGACTTATTAGTATGTCCGGATATTGATTTGGAGGTCCGTAGGTCATTTCAGTTTGAATTGGCCAAAGTTAGGAAGTTTAAGATTTTGGAAGGTTGAGAAGTTTGACCGGGAGTTGACTTTATTGATATCGGGGTCGGATTCAGATTCCAAAAGTTAGAATAGGTCTGTCATGTCATTTATGACTTGTGTGCAAATTTGAAGTCAATCGGAGTTATTTTGGTATGAATCGGTATTAGTTTTGGAATTCGAAAGTTCATAGTTTCAATAGGCTTGAATTAGGTTGTGATTCATTGAATCAATGTTGTTTTATGTACTTTTTGGCCCTGAGTAGGTCTGTTATATGTTTTGGAATTTGTTGGTATATTCAGACGGGATCCCGAGGGCCTTAGGTGTGATTCAGATTGAATTCGGAATAATTTTGGACCTTAAGCATTGCTGAAGCACTATTGCTTCTGGTGTGATAGCACCTGCGACGGGTGTGGCCACAGGTGCGACGCCGCAGGTACAACCTTAGGAGCGCATGTGTGGTAATGAGTGGGCTTTGGTCGCAGGTGCGACATTTCCTCCATAGGTGCATATGCACAGATGTGGTTATTTTCTCGCAGAAGCAGAGAACGCTGGGCTTAGTGAGAATTGAACATGCGATGGAAATTGTGCAGGTGCAGAGTCGCAGATGTGGCTGTGGGTTCGCAGATGCAAATTCACTGGGTAGAAAAGGCCTAAGTTCGAGGGTTTGATCTCATTTTCATTTCTGGACCAAGAGAGCTCAGTTGGTGGCGATTTTTTAAGAGGTTTTTTAAGGAAATTATTGAGGTAAGAGATTCTAACTCGGGTTTGACTATATTTCATAAATATATTGTTATTTTCATCATTTAATTAGTGTTTTGAGTTGGAAAATTTGGGCAAAAATTTTGTGAAACTCCTTAGGCTAAATTTTAGGGGTTTGACAAGCAATTTGAGATCGGATTTGAGTAATTCTTGTATGGTTGGACTCGTTATCGAATGAGTGTTTGGATTTTATATTTTTGGTCGGGTTCCGAGATGCGGGAGCGAGTTGACATTATGAGTTGACTTTTTGTTCCTTTGTAAAGATCGTAATTTTATTGTTCGAAATATTTTTCTATAGTTATATTTATGGTATGAAGTTATTTTGGCTAGATTTGAGCCGTTCGGAGTTGGATAATCGAGGGAAGGGCCTACCAGTAAATTGAGTTAGCGTATTTTGAGGTAAGTGTCTTGCCTAACTTTGTGGGGGGGAAATTACCCCTTAGGATTGGTGTTGGTCTGTGATAATTGTGATATGTAAAAGCGTGTACGCAAGGTGACGAGTGTATACACGGGCTAAATATGAAAATTTATCGGGTTTAACTATGTAGATCTCTTTCATGTATTAATTGAGTTACCTTAACATGTTATATCCATCATCATTAGTCTATCTTCACATACCCTACTTGCCTTATCTCTTATTTGTTAACTGCCTTTACATGTTTAGTTGAAATATTATTTTCCTCTATTCCTTATTTATTATTTAACCATTGAGCTCTTTACTTGGAGTTGTTACTTTTGGAATATCTTGTCGTTGAAATTGATATTGGGTTATAAAGGTCGTGATTTACATTGAGGCAAAGTTGTAAAGTCGTGAAATACTATTCTTATTGAGTTACTCATTTCTGGTCGTTATTGTTGATACTCTTATGCATATTGTGGTCGAGTCATGGGCTATTATTGTGAAAACATTATTATTGTTGATTTCTTTGGCAAGTTTTGATATTAGGCACTTGAGGTACGATTTGTGATACGTTATGATATTGATACGCATGCAGGGTATAAGGCTTTGGGGTTGAAACGCATACGGTGAGATAAGGGGGGCTCGATGCGCTTTGCTAGTAGGGGAACTACTAGAAGCCACGCGGTGTGATAAGGTGGGCTAAAATGCGTAAGCTATTTCGGGAAAAATAAATTTCAAAACTAAATGCAAGGCTCCCGCGGTGATATAAGGAAAGATTGTGAAATGATTTCTGATTTGAGACTACGAGGCGGTACCTCAGTAGTTGCTCTTGTTGATACTTTTCCTTACTTCACTTGTGTTTTGTTGCGTTGNCGGTCATTATTATTGATACTCTTATGCATATTGTGATCGAGCCATGGGCTATTATTGTGAAAACATCATTGTTGTTGATTTCTTTGGCAAGTTGTGATATTAGGCACTTGGGGTACGATTTGTGATACGTTGTGATATTGATACGCATGCAGAGTATAAGGCTTTGGGGTTGAAATGCATGCGGTGAGATAAGGTGGGCTCGATGCGCGTTGCTACTAGGGGAACTACTAGAAGCCACGCGGTGTGATAAGGTGGGCTAAAATGCGGGAAGCTATTTCGGAAAAAATAAATTTCAAAACTAAATGCAAGGCTCCCGCGGTGATATAAGAAAAGATTGTGAAATAATTTCTGATTTGAGACTACGAGGCGGTACCTCGGTAGTTGCTCTAGTTGATACTTTTCCTTACTTCACTTGTGTTTTGTTGCGTTGTTCCGTATCATAGCATTCCTTGTTTTCCTTCCTTGATGCATTGTTTGCCTTAGTTCAGTGTAGCTAATCTCGGTGTATTTCTTTATTGTCTCATTTCTATTGCTATCATTATTTCACTGTTATATACATGTTCGGCTACTTATTTATTCCAGTAGGGCCTTGATCTGACCTCGTCACTACTCTACCGATGTTAGGCTTGTTACTTACTGGGTATCGTTGTGGTGTACCCATGCTACACTTCTGCAAATCTTTTTGTGCAGATCCAGGTACCTCCTACCAGACCAAGCACTAGTGACAGCTCACCTTCGGAGTTCAAAATGACATCATTCAAAAAAAACCAACACTAGAGTGGAGGGATTACCTTTTCATTAATAGATGCTTAAATATAAATATTTTTTCATAGATATACTCTACTAAGTCCATGGAGTATAATGTATAAAATTGGAGTGGAAGAATTACCTCTTTGTCAAACCCTACAATTTCAAAACTTGTGTTCTTAAAATACTTTTGAAAAATTCTTTAAGAATCAATGAATCCCATGTAGTTGGATTATTAGGAATTGGAATTAAAGGACCAAATTTAACAAAGAGCGTATTAAGATCTCACCTTGAAGTATCATTTATGATCTAGAGCTTCTACCTCCCTCTAAACCTTCAAAGAATTGAACTCAAAATAATATAAAATGCTCTCACCCGAAATGCCTATTAAAGGCTCCAGTCGAAGAACGTTGCAGGGGACGCGTCTCATGACCATCACGTGCGTCCCTACTTCTTCGGTCATATTTTGGGACGCTGACTTTGGCGCTTTTAGTTGAGTTCACTGCCTTCACTACGGCATACCTGAAGGCTTTTGCCTAATTTCCTTTGTTTAGCCAACCAATCATTCCTTGTATCCAAT
>AWOL01S0102808.1:6715-21548 GCA_000715115.1 Nicotiana otophora
TGTATAAGGCCAATCCAGTCAGGGGAAGATCCATCCCCGAATATAAATGATTCGGACAAGATCCATGTCCAGGGAAGATCCATCCCACAATATAAATGCTTCGGGCGATATCCATGCCTAGGGAAGATCCATCCCTCGATATAAAATCAACCGGGCTCATTGTGGGGGGTGCAGACTTCGGAGGGGCTCCTTCAGCCCAAGCGCTGTAATAGCCAGATGCAGGCATAAATAAATAAAATATATTGCGGCATGCAGCCCGATCCCATAAATTATCACTCAAAATCTCCAGTCTCTCGGGCTCTCAATGATATGAAAATCAACCCGACATGATGATATGATGTATCAATGAATGGCAATAGAGACTGAGATATGATATGCAAATGATCGATGTGACTGAGTACAAAATTGTAAATTTAACCAAGTAATTCAATAGCAATAAGACCTCTTTGGGTCTCAAAAATATCGGCACGTACCCTAAACATGATCTTTAGCATGCGTCTCAGCTCAATTTCCTCTAACACGTGGAGGATATATGGATAATGACATGATTATTTGATTATGCAACTCGCGGAATCAATTAAGTCATAATTTCTATGGTGCACGCCCATACACCCGTCACCTAGCATGTGTGTCACCTCCAAACAATTCATGTAACACGAAATTCAGGGATTCATACCCTCAAAACCAAGTTTAGAAATGTTACTTACCTCAAAACGTGAAATTCTTTATTCCAATTTTCCTTTTCCTCGCGAATCGGCCTCTGAACGCCTCGAATCTAGTCACAATTAATTCAATACAGTCAACACAAATTACAGGAATTAATTCCATATGAAAATACTGAGTTTCGAATAAAAATCCGAAATTCAACTCAAAATCGTCAGTGGGGCCCATACCTCGGAACCCGAAAAAAGTTATAAAATATGAACGCCCATTCAACCACGAGTCCAACCATACCAAATTTACTAAATTCTGACATCAACTCGAACTACAAATCTCAAATCTTATTTTCAAATCCTTAGGCCCAATTTCTCGAATTACACCTCAAAAACATGTAATCTAGTCGGAATACTCAATGATAAATCAATATTATTGACTAAGAATGATCACAAGTGACTTACCTCAAGTTTTTCCGTGAATTCCTTCGAAATATTGCCCCAACCCGTGCTTGAAAAGTCCAAAATGACAAAAATGTCGGAACCCCTCTATTTTTTAATATGTCCAGTGCTTTCGCACCTGCGGACACTTAACCGCATTTGCAATTCTACTTCTGCGGAGAATCCATCGCATTTGTGATGTTTGTAAAGGCTGGACTTCCACCGCTTCTGCGGAATAGCTTCTGCGAGAAGCAGTCCGCTTTTACGGTCACGCGCACATCTGCGACCCCTCATCCACATCTGCGATCACGCAGGTGCAGAATTTTCCCTCACACCTGCGGCCACTGCTCAGCTCCCCCTTGTCTGCTTATGCACTGCCATGCTCATTTCTGCGAGCTCGCACCTTTTAGAAACATTCCGCAGGTGCGATTGCATCAGAAGGCCAAAATTTCCAAATTTTTCCTTAAGTCCAAATTTGATCTGTTAACCATCTGAAACTCACTCGAGGCCCCCGTGACTTCAACCAAATACACCAACAAGTCCTAAAACATCATACGAACATAGTTGAAGACTCAAATCATATGAAACAACGCTAAAACCACAAATCGCACCCCAATTCAAGCCTTATGAAAACTAACAAATTCCAACTTCTACATTCGATGCTAAAACCTAACAAATCAAGTCCGGTTGACATCAAATTTTGCACACAAGTCATAAACGATATAACGGACCAATGAAAATATTCAGAACTAGATTCCGACGTTGATATCAAAAAGTCAACTCCGCAGTCAAACTTCCAAACTTAAACTTCCTATTTTCGTCATTTCAAGCTTAATTTAACTACGGGCTTCCAAATAATTTTTCGGACACACTCGTAAGTCCAAAATCACCATACCGAGCTATTGGAATCATCAAAACTCTATTTCGGAGTTGTTTACACATAAGTCAACATCCGATCAACCTTTTGAAATTAAGCTTTAAACCTTGGAACTAAGTGTTCCGATTCATTCCGAAACCTCATCGGACCTGAACCAACTACCCCGGCAAGTCGCATAACAACTGTAAAGAACAAAATGAGCAGAGAATGGGGGAATGGGGCTGTAATACTCAAAATGACCGGCCGGGTCGTTACATTCTCCTCCTCTTAAACAAACGTTCGTCCACGAACGGGGTTAGAAATATACCTGGAGCCTCGAATAGGTGTGGATATTTGCTGCGCATCTCCCGCTTAGTCTCCCAAGTAGCTTCTCCGACTGGCGGGCCTCTCCACTGCATTTTGACTGAAGCTATGTTCTTTGATCTCAACGTTCAAACCTGCCGATCCAAAATGGCCACCGGCTCCACATCATAAGTCAAATTACCATCCAACTGCACTGTACTGAAAACAAAAACATGAGACGGATCTCCGACATACTTTCGGAGCATGGATACATGAAACACTGGGTGCACATCCGATAGACTAGGCGGAAATGCAAGTTCATAAGCCACCTCTCCAATCTTCTTAAGTATTTCAAAAAGCCCAATATACCTTGGACTCAACTTGCCCTTCTTGCCAAATCTCATAACACCCTTCATAGTCGAAACGCAGAGTAGTACCTTCTCTCCTACCATGTAAACAACATCGTGAAACTTCCGATCGGCATAACTCTTCTGTCTGGACTGCGTCATGCGAAGTCGATTCTTAATCAATTTAACCTTTCCCAAAGCATCCTGAACTATATCAGTACCCAATAGCCTAGCCTCACCCGGCTCAAACCAACCCACCGCAGACCGACATTGTCTCCCATATAAAGCCTCATACGGAGCCATCTGAATGCTCGATTGGTAGCTATTATTATAGGCAAACTCTGCAAGTGGCAGAAACTGATCCCAAGAACCCCCCAAAATCTATAACACAAGCACGTAGCATATCTTCCAATATTTGAATAGTGCGCTCGGACTGTCCGTTTGTCTGAGGGTGAAATGATGTACTCAACTGAACCTATGTGCCTAACTCTCGTTGCACTGCTCTCCAAAACTGTGATGTAAATTGCGTATCCCGATTTGAAATTGTGGACACTAGCACACCATGAAGGCGAACAACCTTACAGATATAAATCTCAGCCAACCATTCCGAAGAGTAAGTAGTCCCAACTGGAATAAAATGCGCGGCTTGGTCAACCGATCTGTAATTAACCAAACAGCATCAAACTTCCTCAAAGTCCATGGTAATACGCTCCTACTTCCACTCCGGAATTTTAAGTCTCTGAAGTAATACTCCCGGTTTCTGATGCTCGTACTTCACCTGTTGACAATTTAAACACCAGGATACAAACCCAACTATATTTGTTTTCATCCTTCTCCATCAATAATGCTGCCTCAAGTCCTGGTATATCTTAGTGGCACCTGTATGAATGGAATATCGCAAACTGTGGGCTTCTTCAAAAATCAACTCACGCAGCCCATCTACATTTGGCACACACAGTTGACCCTGCATCTTCAACATCCCATCATCTCCAATAGTAACCTCATTGGCATCACCGTGCTGAATTGTATCCTTCAGGACAAGCAAAAGGGGGTTTATCATACTGGCACTCTCTGATGCGGTCATATAAGGAAGACTGAGAAACCACACAAGCTAGAACCCGATTGGGCTCCAAAATATCTAATCTTATGAACTGATTGGCCAAGGCCTGAACATCAACTGCAAGAGGCCTCTCACCAACAAGAATGAATACAAGGCCACCCATACTCACTGCCTCTCTACTCAAGGCATCAGCCACCACATCGACCTTCCCGGGATGATACATAATGGTAATATCATAGTCCTTTAGCAGCTCCAATCATCTTCGCTGCCTCAAATTTAGATCCTTCTATTTCAGTAAGTGCTGAAAACTCCAATGATCTATAAATACCTCGCAAGACATACCATAGAGATAGTGCCTCCAAATCTTCAATGCATAAATGATGGTTGCCAATTTTAAATCATGAACAGGGTAGTTCTTTTCATGTGGCTTCAGCTGGCTTGAAGCATAAGCAATCACTCTACCCTCCTGCACTAAGACATACCGATTTGAGAAGCATCACAATACATTGTATAAGTGCCTGAAGCTGAAGCCAAAACTAGAACTGGAGTTGTGGTCAAGGCAGTCTTGAGCATCTGAAAGCTCTCCTCACACTCATCTGACCACCTGAATGGAGCATCCTTCTAGGTCAATTTGGTCAAGGGCGATGCAATAGATGAGAAGCCCTCCACAAAACGACGAATATATCTGGCCAAGCTGAGAAAACTCCGAAACTCAGTAGCTAAAGATGTCTTGGGCCAAGTCTGAACTGCCTCTATCTTCTTCGGATCCACCTTAATTCCCTCACCGGACACTATGTGTTCCAAGAATGCCACTGAACTAAGCCAGAACTCACACTTAGAGAATTTGGCATAAAGTGTTGTGCATGTTCCTCCTGGCTACGTGAGTACACCAGGATATCATTAATAAATACTACAACAAATAAATCAAGATACTGCTGAAATACAATATTCATCAAGTGTATAAATGTTGATGGGGCATTGGTCAGTCCAAAAGACATCACGAGAAATTCATAGTGACCATAACGGGTCCTGAATGCCGTCTTTAGAATATCTGGATCCTGAATATTCAACTGATGATACCCAGACCTCAAATCAATCTTAGAGAACACCCTCGCTCCTTGAAGCTGGTCAAATAAATCATCAATACGTGGAAAACGATACTTGTTCTTGATTGTAACTTTGTTCAACTACCTGTAGTCGATGCACATCCGTATATTACTATCTTTCTTTTTCACAAACAGAACCGGTGCACCCCAAGGCGACACACTAGGCCTAATAAACCCCTTATCAAGAAGTTTATGAAGTTGCTCTTTCAATTCCTTTAACTCAGCTGGTGCTATACGATACGGAGGAATAGAAATGGGCTAAGTGCATGGCACCAAGTCAATACCAAAATCAATATCCCTACCGGGTGGCATACCTGACAGTCTACAGAACATACATCCGTAAAGTCTTGCACTACCGGTACAAAATCAATAGTATGAGTGTCTGATCAACATCTCTCACAAAGGCCAAATATGATAAACACCCTTCCCAACCATCCGTTGAGCCTTCAAATAAGAAATTACCCTACTGGGAACATAATCTAGAGAACCTCTCAACTCGACCCTCGTCAATCCCGGTATCGCCAATGTCACAGTTGTTGCGTGACAGTCCAGAATAGCATGACTTGGAGACAACCAAACCATACCCAAGATTACATCGAAATCACCTATACTAAGCAATAAGAGATCAACTCCAGTCTCCAGCCCCTCAATAGTTACCACACATGACCGATACACACGGTCCACAATAATAGTATTGCCCACTGGCGTAGATATACGAACAAGTGAAACTAAGGACTCACAGGGCATATCCAGATAACGAGCAAAATATGATGATACATACGAATATGTAGAACTAGGGTCAAATAATATAGAAGCTTCCATGTGGCACGCTGAGACAATACCTGTGATCACTGCATCGGAAGAAACTATATCTGGCCTAGCAGGAATAACATAGAATCGGGCCTGACCGCCACCTGATCGGCCTCCCCCTCTTGGGCGACCCCTAGCTGACTGAGCCTCACCCCGAGCTAGCTGGGCGGGTGGTGAAGCAACTGGTGCTGAAGTCATAGTCTGACTCTTCTGCTGAGTTGAACCTCCCATAAGGCAGGGGCAATATCTCTTTATGTGACCCAAATCTCCACACACAAAACAACCCTTCTCTACAAATGTCTACAAGTACTGAGGTGGACCCCAAGAACCATAATAACTACCAAAAGAACCTGGTACAGATGATCCCTGAACTGATGGTGCACGAGATGAACTCTGAGCTAGAAGTGCACTAAGAGAACACGGACTCGGTCGAGCATTGTATGAACCATGGCTAGTTGATGCGCCACAATGAGTTGGACGAGCCATCTGAGTGGGCCTATAAGGTTGACCCCTAGTGTGATAGAACTGTCCCCCAGAAGGAACACCACTAGAATTACCTGGACCACGAGACCTCTGGGCCTCCCTCTCCTCAAGCTCCTGAGTACGGACCATTTCTAGTCGTCGAGCATTGTCAACCACCTCATCGAATTTAGCACCTGCTACATTCCCCAGAGTCATAAAAAAATGGAACTGATGGTTGAGGCCATTAATGAACCTCCTGGTCTTCTCTCTCTCATTGGGAACCAACCAAATTGCATGACGAGCCAATTATGAAAACCACATCTCATACTGAGTCACGGATAGGTCCTCCTGATGTAAATGTTTGAACTGCCTGCGCAGTTCCTCTCTACGGATCTGTGGCACAAACTTCTCCAAGAATAATAAGAAGAACTCATGCCAAGAAAGTGGTGCTGCACCAACTGGTTTGCTCCTCTCATAAGTCTCCCACCATCTGAAGATTGCTCTGGTCAGCTGAAAAGTAGTAAATGAGACACCACTGGTATCCAGAATACCCGATGTACCAAGCATCCGCTGGCATCAGTCCAAGAAATCCTGAGCATCCTCTGACTCAGTTCCACTGAAAGTTGGAGGATAGAGTCTCCCAAACCTCTCTAATCTCTTTTGCTTCTCGTCATTCATAATAGGACCCACCCGGGCCTAAGCAGCTGCAACTGGCTGGACTGGTAGTAGCCCCAGTGTCTGAAATCCCTGCACTACCTGCTCTGGGGTACGGGCGACGGGGGTATGAGTACCTCCCTCGTCCTGAAAAGTGGCTGGTGCGGCCTGAGCCGAAACTACTAGAGCAAGGCTAGTGCAAACTGTGAATATCTGTGCTAGAGCCTCTTAAAGGCCTGGAATCACAATAGGCATAGCTAGTGCCTGAGCTGGCCCCGCCGGCTCAACTATATCTGGAACTTGCTCCTGAGTTAGGGCAACTGGTGGTTCTACAGGTGCTGCTCTAATTGCTGTACGAGCTCCACCTTGACCTCGACCATGGTCCCGACATCTCGTGGCCCTAACTGGCGGCACTGGTGGTTGACCCTCCAATCCGGTAGTGCGTGTGCTCACCATCTGTGAGAGAATAGAATAAGAGAAATTTAGTTTCCGAAATTAACAAATATGCACGACATAATACAAGAAAGTAAAATTTTCCTAAGGGATCGGCAGCCTCTCGAAGACAAGTACAGACATCTCTGTACCGATCCGCAAGACTCTACTAAACCTGCTCATGACTCGTGAGACCTATGTAACCTAGGCTCTGATACCAACTTGTCACGATCCAAAGTCTCACCTATTGTGACGGCGCCTATCTTAATACTAGGCAAAACAACAACCTCAATAAACCACTATTTCTTTTGAGTTTGAAAGGACAATAAATAAATTTAAGAGTAAAATCCCACAACTTTTGATACAAAATACTATCTTTATACAATACGCTCCCAAAATCCAGTGTCACTGAGTACATGATCATCTAACTGATAACATAGTCTGACTGATAAAAATACTATCAGGAAGTATATAACAGTACAAATAACTGAAAAGGAAAGAGTCAAGGTCGGTGGATACCAAGCAGCTTCTTCGATAGTCTCCAATAGATAAAACTCTGAAATCTAGTAACCGTCGTACCCGGAAGTACCTGGATCTGCACCGGAAGTGCAGAGTATAGTATGGGTAGAGCCGACCCCATGTACTCAATAAGTAACAAGACTAACCTTTGGGCTGAAAGTAGTGACGAGCTCAACAGGTACAGTCCAGTATAGAAATAATAGTATAGAAATGTAGGCATACTTTCAAGTTCAATAGTTAAACTCAGTACAAGTAAAATAGATCAATTCTGAATGATATGAGGGATGTGATATCTCTATATCTATATGCCAATATACATGCTGTATGTGATGCACCTCAGTGTAAACCTCGTATACTCACTATCTCAAAATACTCAATCACTCGGTACTGTATATGGCCAATCCAGCCCAGGGAAGATCCATCCCATATATATATATATATACATACATGAACTGACAGTCAATCACTCAGTACTGTATAAGGCCAATCTAGCCAGGGGAAGATCCATCCCCGAATATAAATGATTCGGACAAGATTCATCTCAAGGGAAGATCCATACCTCAATATAAATGCTTTGGGCAAGATCCATGCCCAGGGATCGCTCAATATAAAATCAACTGCGATCACTGTGGGGGGGTGCAGACTCCGGAGGGGCTCCTTCAGCCCAAGCGCTATAACAGCCAGATCCAGGAATAAATAAATAAAATATGTTGCGGCGTGCATCCCAATCCTATAAATTATCACTCAAAATCTCTAGTCTCTCGGGCTCTCAATGACATGAAAATCAACCCGACACGATGATGTAATGTATCAATGAATGACAACAGAGACTGAGATATGATATGCAAATGATCGATGTGATTGAGTACAAAATTATAAATTTAACCAAGTAATTCAACAGCAATAAGACCTATATGATCCCAAAAATATCGGCACGTAGCCTAAACATGACCTTTAACATGAGTCTCAGCTCAATTTCCTCTAATACGTGGGGGGTATATGGATAATGACATGATTATTTGATTATTCAACTCACGGAATCAATTAAGTCATAATTTCTATGGTGCACGCCCACACGCCCATCACCTAGCATGTGCGTCACCTCCAAACAATTCATATACCACGAAATTCGGGGATTCATACCCTCAGAACCACGTTTAGAAGTGTTACTTACCTCAAACCGAAAAATTCTTTATTTCAATTTGCCTTTGCCTCGCGAATCGGCCTCGGAACGCTTCGAATCTAGTCACAATTAATTCGATACAGTCAACACAAATTATAAAAATTAATTCCATATGAAAATACTAATTTTCAAACAAATATTCGAAATTCAACTCAAAATTGTCAGTAGGGCCCACATCTCGGAACCCCACAAAAGTTATAAAATATGAATGCCCATTCATCCACAAGTCCAACCACATCAAATTTATCAAATTCCGACATCAACTCGATCTCCTAAACTCAAATCTTATTTTCAAATCCCTAGGCCCAATTTCTCGAATTATACCTCAAAAACATGTAATCTACTCGGAATACTCAATGATAATTAAATATTATTGACTAACAATGATCACAAGTGACTTACCTCAAGTTTTTCCACGAATACCCTCTGAAAAACTCCCCAAACCGTGCTTGAAAGGTCCAAAATGACAAAAATGTCGGAACCCCTCTGTTTTGTAATCTGTCCAGTGCTTTCACACCTGCGGACACTTAACCGCATCTACGGTGAATCCATTGCATCTGCGGTGTTTTCCAAGGCTGGCCTTCCTCCGCTTCTGCGGTCACCTTCCCGCTTCTGGGCGAAGCAGTCCTCCTTTGCGGTCATGCGTGCATCTGCGATCCCTCGTCCGCATCTGCGATCATGCAGGTGCGGAATTTTTCCTCGTACCTGCGGCCACTGCTCACCTCCCCCTTGTCAGCTTTTGTGCTGCCATGCTCGCTTCTGCGAGCTAGCACCTGCGAGAAAAACTCCGCAGGTGCAATTGTACGAGAAGGCCTAAATTTCCAAATTTTTCCTTAAGTCCAAATTTGATCCGTTAACCATCTGAAACTCACCCGAGGCCCCCGAGACTTCAACCAAATACACCACCAATTCCTAAAATATCATACGAACTTAGTCGAAGCCTTAAATCATATCAAACGCTAAAATCACGAATCACACCCCAATTCAAGCCTAATGAAAACTAACAAATTCTAACTTCTACATTCGATGCCGAAACCTATCAAATCAAGTTCGATTGACCTCAAATTTTACCCACAAGTCATATATGACATAACGAACCTATAAAAGTTTTCAGAACTGGATTCCGATCCCGATATCAAAAAGTCAACTCCCCAGTCAAACTTTCAAACTTAAACTTTCTATTTTCGTTATTTCAAGCCTAATTTAACTACGGGCTTCCAAATAATTTTTCGGACACACTCCTAAGTCCAAAATTACCATACTCTATTGGAATAATCAAAACTCTATTCCGAAGTCATTTACACATAAGTCAATATCCGATCAACCTTTTCAAATTAAGCTTTAAACCTTGGAACAAATTGTTTCAATTCATTCCGAAACCTCACCGGATCCGAACCAACTACCCCGGCAAGTCGCATAATAACTGTAAAGCATAAAATGAACAGAGAATGGGGGAACCGGGCTGTAATACTCAAAACGATCGATACACTTGACTTGTACTTCGTCACTAGTCCACTGAGGTTAGTCTTGATACTTACTGGGTACCACTCGTGGTGTACTCATACTACACTTCTGCACATATTTATGCAGAGCCGGGTATTGGAGATATCGGACTTGGCAAAGTTAGCTTGTTGATCGCGAGGATTCAAGGTTGAGTTACTTGGTCGTCACAGTCCCTTGGATTCTTTTCTTTATATTGTACAGTCAGTTTGCCATTTGAATAGTATTGTATTTCGATCCTTGGGATCATTCAATGTATTCAACTAGAGTTTGTGACTATGTATATCACCAGTCTTGGGAAGTTATTATGATTATTGCAGTGTAGGCTTATTCCGCTTTTGTCTCGGCACTTATATTACTATGTTTCAAGTTATCATTTTAAGAACTAGCTTAATCATTGTTAGTAATTGGTTTACCTAGTCGTAGAGACTAGGTGCCATCACGACATCTTACAGAGGGAAAATAAGGTCGTGACAATAGTGGCTCATCACTTATACTACCAGTACTTGAGAGTTTGTTTGGAATCCAGTCATTTTACTTCTGGGTCGTGTCACAAAGCCTCTTTTGTCAAGCAATTTTTCAAGTTGGTTGTTGCTAAGAACACCAACTTCCGATTTGATAGTTCGTAATTCTTTAGGTTTTGTTTAGATAGTTCTTATCTTTCTTTTTTTATACATAGTTTATCTCGTTGTTGTAAATGTTGTATAAACTATAACTCACTCGTATTAACTATATATTATGGAAAATTATTTCTACTTAACATAAGCCTCCATATCTCTCAGCAAATTTAGGAGGTTTCAAGCCTTTCCATAGGGAACATCCAATATAGAGAAGATTCTCAAGCCTGATGGACCTATCATTAGAAATTTGCCATTTAACGAACATATTTTGTTTTAATTACTTCAAAGTTTGTAATTTTTTTTGTGCTTGGATGTTGTTTAATTGGGAATTTGTGTCATTGTTGTATGTTCCCTACCTCATTCCATTGCGTAAAGTTCTTTCCTTTTTCTTGGTGGAACTTTTTGAAATTTAATTGAAATAATATTTTAGGGAATGATGGATTCAAAGAAGCCCCAAGACACAATATCTGGTAATATGACAGCAGGTGAAATATTTATGGCTTTTGCACTTTATTTCTATTTAAACCTTGATGACTTGTATAAGTATAAATTTATTTTTCAGCATAAATATTAAGTTTTTCTTTTCTTTATAGAACTCGTTTATCTAAATTAAATATTAAAATAACGTTATAACCCAAAAATGTTCAAAATGTAAAAGACCGACTCTATCCTAGAAACCACCCTTGGAAATTGGAATCGACAATTCACATTGTTATAATTGTAAATTAATAAATACGAAAGCACTAAAAAGCAGTGCGAGCACCTAATTTTTTACTGTGCTTGAATATTTCCCGCTCTCATCTTCCCACGCGTGTCCCCACTCTTTGTCCTCCACACTTTGTCCCCACTTTACTTTCTCTTATCCCCCATGCTTGCCCTCATGCTTGTCCCCCCACACTTTGTTCCCTCTCCACTTTCCCAGTCTCCTATGCTTGTCCCCCACTCACAAACTCCATACCACTCTCCCTACTCATTAAAAACAACCCCCAATTCCTTTCTTCTTGGAGGAGACGGACAGAACACCCCCTAGGAGGAACCCAAAAAGAGAGAAAGTGGCGCAACAGCATTAGGAAAGGAAAAGGCAGCTGCTTGGAAAGAAAAAAAAATGCAGCAGTTGCTGTCCATCTTCTTGCTCAAAAACAACCTCAAAACAACTTCATCTTCCTCACTCAATAACCATGAAAACCAGCTAAAACATCAACCATTAAAACACCCCAAAACTCAGTAAGGATTAGCCAAATCGGAGCTCACAATTCACCCCAAAACGACCTCAATACACTCTCCAAAAACGAGCTGAAAACTGATCCCGAACCAGCACAAAAAGCCACATGAAACTTCCAAAACGCTGCAGCTTAACCCCTCTAAACCCCTCCATACACCAGCTCTTAAAACCATCTTGAAATAGTCTCAAAGCAGGCCCAAAAACCAGTAAAAAATACACCAAACTCTAGCTCAAAATCAGCCACTTCTCTAAAAGTTTTGACCGAGCTTTGAGGTTATCGGTGAGGTTCCGTTCGAGGTCAACGGCGTTGGTTTCACATTCCATTTACTTAATAGGCGATTTGCTGCACAAGTTCCCTTATCAATATATTGGAAGGCTTTGAGGTTCATTTGTTAGCCTTATCTAGTCTCTTTTTAATCATTTCAAATGTTTATAATACTTGCTTTAATTGCAAGTTACTGTTTCTTGCTTGGGCACACTGATCTTGAATTGCTCACTTGTTTTATTTTATCTGTGTCATTTGGCTGCCTAATGCGTTGGAAGGTTGTTGTTTGCGCGACATGAGTTTTGTAGTGTTTTGAATCTAGCTAATTTGTTTCAATACAGTAAATATTTTTGTATTAGTAAACGCCATATTCTCGTTTCTTGCTTGAGTTTAGTATGAGAAGTTGGTTGCTTTAATTTTGCCTCCTAGTAGGAGTAAGTTATGATTGTGAGTATGGAATTTAGGATGATTCAGTTTCAAAATGGATTGAAACTAGAATTGGGCCATAGATAAAGATTTGTAGGCCATGGCCTCACAATAACATACCATCTCTCCCACAATAATATTTGATTCATAAGTCATGGCCTCACAATAATCTCAAAGTTTAGGAAGAATAATAAACATCGTTATAGTTGCTTTAGGCGCGCTTTTAATTAGTTTATCGCAATTATGTATACGTTCGCGCGACATAATTGTGATTTCCAAAATTAAAATCGAAGTATGTGTTCACACAACTTTGACCAAAATAATGTTAATATAATAAAATGCTATTAATTGTGTACCCACACACGTAACATGATTTTGGCACAATAAACAAAACGGTTTTACACACGTGATTCGTTTCAAAGATAATTCCATATTTTAATAATTAAAAGCGGATAGATAAAACATGGAAACCAATAAATCACAGTTTATCCAAAATAAATTCAAGCCAAGTTGTAGTCAATAAAGCGGTCGTGCTAGAACCACGGGACTCGGGGAATGCCTTACACCTTCTCCCCGGTCAACAGAATTTCTTACCCGGACTTTGTTTTGTAGACCAAAACTAAAAGAGTCAAAGCTTTCTTTGATTAGGGATTCAAATAAAAGGTGACTTGGAACACCCGAAAATTAATTCCAAGTGGCGACTCTGAACAATAAAATAATCCCTATTTTAAATTGTCACTTTAATTGGAAAAACTCTTTAACCCACAACAATCCATAACACACATTATCGTTTTGGGGGGCGTAAAAGAGGTGTAACAGCTCTAGCGACTCTGCTGGGAACCTTCAAGAATTCGAGCTTGTACATTGACTTTATTTGGCTTTATTAATTTTTGTATATATTGTGATTTAGTTGGGCCTAATGTGTTACTTGTCGAGTTTTTACCGTTTTGATATTGTTGAACTGTACATATAAATTGTATCTTCTCTCGCATCCCTCTGAGTCTTCTGATAATTAGTTATGTTGTGTTTGCCTACCAGCATCACAGAATTTCTGTCTTGAGATACAGACAATTAGCCTGCCAGCTTCTGGGGAAGGATTTAGTCACACGTGTTTAGGCGGGAGAGCCGTTAGCTAGCCAGTGCTGTTCTACTACTGGTAATGCTTGACGCTCCCCGGCTCGGGTTGTCCGCCCGGGTAAGCCAGGTCTAGATACCATCTCCTTTAGGATTTACAAACTTAAAAGAACAAGGCACAAGAAATGAATATCCCTAGTAGGCTACGTTTTATTTGCATCATGTGCATTTGACTTAGCATCGCTCGACGCAGGGGCCGATTTCTGTTTTAGGACAGATACCTTGTTGAGACCATTATGTCATGTTATGTGCTACTTGTTGCATTATTTGGGAGGCTTGCATGTCGACCGACTTCAGCATAAATCAGTTGAATGAACAGAGAAAACATGATGTGGTTTAGTGCATATAGTTTTTAAAGATTAATTTTCATAAAAATAAAAATAAAAAAAAATAGTCGGTTTTGACCGAACTACGCGGGTCTGATTCTCACCGAATATGAGATACGTAGGCAAACCTCATCGGTTCCGGCCACAATTTTCAAAAAAAGAAAAATTCAAAACTAGTTTCCCTTTCCTTGATTCCCTCTCTAGAATTCTTTCCTTAGAAAATCCAAAAAGAAATTAAATCCAAAACTATTTTCCTTCTTTTTCGAAGTCTTTCATTCGAAAAAAAAAAGAACAAAAACAATCTTCAAATCAAAATCCAAAATATTTTCTTCCTTCTTTAGAATTCCTTCTTTTTAAAAAACAAAACAATTCAAAATTTCATAAAAAGAAAGAAAAAACTCAAAAAATATATTTAAAAGTCTTTATATATAGAAAAAGAAAAGAAAATAAAAAATGGGTCTCTCTATTCCCAATCCCCCTGAACTACGTAATGATCTGATTCATGCGGCGACAT
>AWOL01S0102828.1:0-27018 GCA_000715115.1 Nicotiana otophora
CCCCCGTATCCGGTCACTTTCGCCGAGATAGCCTTTGAACCTCTCTCGGGAGTACGAAAGGGTCGTTTTCGTAAAAATAATCATTTTATTCATTTTGTCTACTTTTATTTTATTTTATTTTTGTCCTTATATTTGGCCATTTTTTGCCGAGACATCCTTTAAGCCTTCCGTGGAAGTATCAAAGGGTCATTTTCGTAATAATAACTATTTATTAACCTTTTGTGTCCGGTAATTTCAAAAAAATAATAATAATTTTTTGGGGTAAATCTACTAGGCTAGGTGCCTATGGCTAGTTTTTATATATATTTAACAAGAAAAAAATACAAAAGTCATGAAGTTTACATAATGTAATAGCTTAAACATTGATGTTATATAGCTCCTATTACTAAAGTTGTGAAATGATCTCAACCGTGATAATACAGATTGAGCTTTGAACAAATTACTAGTAAAAATTAGCCATAATAAAATATCGATAATACTCCCAGCCATGCATGTGTACTGTCCAGCATACTTGAGATCCATGGATGTTATTCGGGTTTTGCACAAATGGCCATTTGCTTTTTGTTTGCGTCAATGTACATAATCTTGAATGCACATAGTTACCCAGTTATCCTTGTCGCTTTATTGAGATATATTCCAAAGTTGTTGATGCATTTGCTTTGCATCTGCTGACCAAGATAACAAGGCCAGTTGCAATGTTCCTGGGCATCTGTGTAGCACTGCCCACCTCTCCTTGCTTGCTTCCTGGTTGTGATTCTCATTACTCTCCTTTCTATGTTTTCGCTGTCGCTGTATTGTTGTTGCTGCATTTTCTTTGTTTGTGTCCAAAGGTTGAAATTCCAGATTCCTCTATTTCGGTGTTCCAGCTGCATCCTGTGTTATTTTCTATTTGTGTTGCCACCTGATGTACTAATTATAGATATATCTGGAATTCCTCCCCTACTGTGTCCAAAATGTTCGCGATCTTCATTGTATCTGTAGTCGAACAACTGTGCACTCATGTCCTGTTTTCCATGAAAATCGGGTGTTCCCCAGCAGCATCTTGATGTAATCTTTATGTGGTACCATTCTTGGGATGTAGCATGAACAAAGTGCACTGGGTAATGTTCCCAGTACCTTCATTATTCCCATTTTAAGATGCCATAAAGATGAACATGTCACGTACCAAGAACTGGGTAGCCTTCCCGTGTATCTGTAGGAGTGATTATTCCTTATTTGTACCTTCTCATGATAGGAGCTCATGCTTAGTTTAGGAACTGCGAGTGTAGGGTAGTACTTCTTGATGACAATCCTTCAAAATTTGCAGTTCCAAACTGAACTTGCACTCCCTTGAACACTAGTGCATCTCCATGTTGCCATGCTTGTGCTCACCATTGACGCCCTTTCATGGGAATGAGTACATAGTGCTAATACCATCCATTAAAGCTTAGTCACATGGCAAGGGATGTTTACAATAACTTTTCCTGTAAAAAAGAAAACTATGGTAGTCAAAAAACATCATACTATGATCTCCTCCATAAGAATTTGATCACAATATTCAGAATGATCTCCTCTCTTCCTTCTGTTTTCTATCTCCATTATCCCTAGTTCTTGGCAACTTTCACCCTCAAATATGGGCATTGCAACTTGTCATTGTTGACAATCCTTTTACCATGTGTGGGCGGATGTGCAAAGTCCTCTGCTTCAATATCACCCCCATCAAGAACATAGTTAGCAAGATAGTCTGCCAAACTATTGCTCTCTCTCAACTATAGCAAGATAATATGCGATTGAGTCCTAATTTGATATATTTTTTTCTTAATTTTTTAATTAAATAAAATAAAATAAAATATAAAAAATTAAAATTTGCCTATAGTTTAGGCAAGCTCCAACCCCTTTTTATCTTATTCTTAGGTTCACCATGAATTCTCTACAAAGAAGCAGTCAGAAAAGGGTAAGGGACGAGACACCTCCTATGTTCTTGATCAGAGATAAGACCCCAAGTAGTCTCTGTAATTGGTGGGATAGTTTTTCTATATGGGAACAAAATCAAGTACTTAAGCACCTAAAGTTCCTCCCAAACATCATGGGAATTAAGCCTAACAGAGATTTAATCGAGGCCCTAGTGGGGTTTTGGGACCCCGTGAATAATGTCTTCAGTTTCAAAGATTGTGAAATGACGCCTACACTGGAAGAATTAGGTTGGTTTACCAGATTGGGGAGAGACCTTTTTGGGAAAAAGCTTGCGGCTCCGAAATGTTGGTGTGAACAACTTTTTGAATAAGTTATGTCTCCGTCGAATTCCAATGTTTGCTTGACCGAAGGTTGGGTTCCGTTGGAATATCTCTATGACAGATTCGTGGATAAGAAAAGGTTTGAGAACTTCTCGGACACAGAATTCATCAACCAATTGAGTTACGACGCCTGGAGGGAGTTGAGAATCTCCGTATACATGATATCATTTCTGGGTATCATGGTCTTTCCAAAGCGTGGTGGGCGCATCAGAATTCGATTGGACGCGGTAGTCTCGTTTTTGCAAAGTAGCGAGGATCATACCATTCTTCCCATGATTCTGGGAGATATTTTTTGAGCTTTGACCCGCTGCCAAGAGGGTAAAGATTACTTCGAGGGATGCAATATTTTGCTGTAGATGTGGTTCATAGAGCACCTTTATCATCATCCAATAGTAGTAAATTTCAATGATAATTGGCTGAATTACATTGGATATCACCCAGACAGTGCCGCAAGTTGTAATCTTCCAGAGGGGGTGAAGGCCTGGCGGACATTACTTGGTTCATTGAGTGCTGGTATAATAACTTGGAACTATTATTGGTTCCCTTCTGCTAGGGTCATGCATATGTCGACGTATCGCCCTTTCTTCATACTCACGGGTTTCAGAGGTTTCCAATCCTATGCACCCCATACACGTCATGTGCCAGCTAGCGAGAGAGCAAAAGAGGCCCCCAATTGAGGACATGCATCCGTTCACGTGGGAATTCAAGAGAGAGGAACTTCCAAGGGAGTCATATGCACAAAAGGTTTGGTTCGGTGGTCGATTTTCCGATTTGGACAAGATGGTAGGTGATCGTGCACATGGGGAGGTAAGCCTCGCATACCTCGAGTGGTTTCACAACCAGGCTATCCCGGAGCAAAGGCCAGAAAGATCCATATTGAATGCATTTTATTGGAAGGAGGAGATCGAGGTTAAAGTTAGAGAAACCGGAAGGGAAGCGGCACATAAGATCCAGTCCCATATTGACATTTTACAAGAAGATAAAGGCATTCTGGAGACAACCATGGACATACAACAGGCTGATTTCGAACGGGAAAAGGCTCATTGGGCATAAGAGAGGCGAGCATTCAAAGCTCAAATTAGACAGAAAAAAGTGATCACCACCACTCGACAACACGAAGAAAGAGAATCCCAGTTCAAGGTGGTCCGTGATCATGAGCGTAGAGGTTTTGCTCCATTAATCTAAGGTCTGAGGGATCAAATAGGGGGATTTGAGTCAAGCCAGGAATGCCAGATCATGGAGTTTGAAATAGAAAGACATAACTACCAAAGTATGAACAATCATTTAGAGGGGGAGTTACTTGAAGTTCGGTGCTAGAGAGATATGGCCTTGGAGCGCGAGCATGGTGCGTTGGATCTAGCAGAGACCCGTGGTCAGCAAAATCAAGAGTTTCATTTGGCTCAGGAACATATTAAGGTAAAGATCCTCGAGGTAGCCACATATACCTCCCAAGCATATAGGAGTTGCCAAGGAATGCCGTTTGAGCATTTTGCAGAAGTATCATTGAACGTCGCCCGTAACATATCTACAAACTTAGAAAGGATATACCGCGATGTTGGGGATTAGCCGCAAGAATAAGTGCTTTGACTACAGTTATACCAGTGGATTCTACTGTAGAGAGCAAAGTCTTCTTTACTTGGCAGTCCATTTAGATCGTTCTTTTATTGTCTTTGAGTCTGTAAGAGTCTTTTAGTTTTTTGAGTTGTGTTGTTTTGTCTTTTTTAAGCCTGTTTGAGTTGAGTCTAGTCTTGTTTAAATGTTTGTTTATGTAATTTTTGCTTTTATTCTTGTACCAAAAAACAAGAATTGAATTAATGATTTTTTTTACCAAAAAGATTTTTGTCTTTGTTAATATTTTTTTTTAAAAATAAAATAAAAATCGTCATGTCCCTGAACTATGTAATGATCTGATTTATGCGGCGACATGATACGTAGGCAACCCACAAAAGGTTCGATCAAAATATTTTTCAATGATTCTAGGAGGAGGGATCGAATGAGGTGTTAGTGAAAAGAAAAAAAAGGGAGAGAAGAAACTAAGAGCATCAATAAGAAGCAACCTGATAAGCCGGAATGCAACATGAAGCCTTCCAAAAGCTTGTTAGAAATGGTGATAATGTTAGGAACATGGTATATTACGTGTGATTCATATTTATAAAATGCTTAACCCTAACACGCTTGTTGTCTCTTATTAAGTAAGCTTAAGGTGGTTGGTTTGTGGTGAAACTAGAAACAAATCATTACTTTACCAAATCTAAAGGAAAGGTACCGATGGCTAACAATGATGAGATCGAGCTGGTCAGTGACGACCCCCAGGTTCAGTCAGTTGAGCAAGAGTCAGAGGAAATAAGAAAATTGAGACAGTAATTGTCTGATGTATATCAAGCTTAGGTTTCCGGTCAGCCTCCCCCCCGGGGTCCCTTAGAGGGAACTTCCACCGTACCCCTGGCTACTCAAACACCGCTCCATACAACGAGCGATCACATTCTACCACCGAGGTATGTGCCAAACTAAAGCCTCCATGCTGCCCCCGGTACCTCTAATGTGCGACCTCCAGTCGCACCGGTAAGGAACACTCCTCTTGTCGTGTCTGGCGCACAGGTATATACAATCCCGACACTGATGTCGCCCAAACTCACACCACTAATCGGGATAGTGAGGCGGTCGATGCAATTATAAATACCCAACGCGATCGGGGTCGATTCCACAGAGATCTTTATATTGGATTAGGTATATACCTAGTCTAAGTATATGACATGCCCAAGATTGTACTTACACATAGTCAGTTGTTTCTTTTCTACTCCTAAATCTTATGCTAATGTTGTAATTGTAAAGCTAAGAGACAATGTTTTTGGTATTGTTGTTTTTGAGGTTATAAAAGATCTAGGGTTGTAACTTCCATCTAATTGGTTACCTAACATATTGAGAGCTTAAGGGCATGTTTGGCTGGTCGGGATACAATATAGCAATCACACGCGATTACTCACTCTATACCTCTCGGTAGTTTGAGTGATTTTGCCTAATTTGGCTTTCTCAAGTCTACATGGGTATCTCACAAAACAAGTGATAGATGTTCAAGTCGAGTCTTACTATCTCTAGATTCGACCCTTTAATTGGGGCTATCAATTTCTTGAGTTCACCCAAATTTCTTGTTAGCCAAGTTTTCCTAGATTTACTCTCTCTTTCTCAAGTAGAGACTAAGTCAATTAGGCATGAATCAATGTTTGCAACCATCAATTCTCAAATTCAAGCAAGAACTAGGCTAAATATCATATACCCAATAATAAATAAGCCCTAAATCAATCACCCATTAAGTACCCATACTAGGGTTGGGTTACAACCCTATCTAAGAGTTTAGCTACTCATAGAAAATGAAGAAATTAACGAAGAAACTAAGATAAAACTCATAATAGATGATTAAGGGAAGAAAATCTAATGTTAAAATGATAAACTATTATAAAGTTACCCAAAAAAGTAAAGAAAAACGACTATCTATTTTCAGGTGTTCTCTCCTTAACCTAAATTGACAAAAAAAGTTATTTATACCCAGCTAAAATTATCGGACAAAATTTCCCCTGTGAAGATTTTGCGGCCGAACATTTATGTTTGTGGTCCGCACTTTGACACTAGCTTGACAGGATGGACTTCTGCGGCCGTACAATTCTGGGTTGCGTCCGCACTTTTTCAAATTTCGCGGTTCACACATTTCTGAGTGCGACCGCACTCTCGAATTTTAGCTTTGACATGCAAGACTTCTGCGGACCGCACTCTCGAATTTTAGCTTTGACATGCAAGACTTCTGCGGACCGCACATTTCTTAGTGCGACCGACTTTTGATTCTGCGGCCGCACAATAATGGTGCGGTCCGCACTTCTTCATGACCCCATAATCCATCTCTCTGAACCTCATCTTCTGTGGCCGCACAATAATTATGCGGTTCGCACTTTGCATAAAAATCTTGTCAGAGGCTTTCTCATGTTCTGCGGCTGCACTCAATATTGCGCGGTCCGCATTTTGTCCTTTTAGCTTTGTTTTGGTCCTTGTCCAAAATTACTCCTTCTTGAGTTGATTTTCATATCTTTGACTCATATTCCAACATTCCTGCAAGAAAGCACATTTCATTAGTTTTTGGAAATACATTTAAGTAATGTTGAGCTAAAACGAAAGTAAAAGAATGCAAATAAGTAGTCAAAATCCCTACTTATCAGCCACCACCTCCTGGGACAAGGCCAAACAGCGAGCCACCATTTCATGCTTATGATGGCCAATACTACTCTCCAAATATGGATTTCAGGGTCTCGGCTCCATACAATCAGACTCCTCAATACGAGTCACCAGCGGAAAATGAAAAGCTTGCCAAGACGGTTGAGCTAGATGAGATGGCCAGGAAAATAAAAAGTCTGGAATAGAACATAAAGAACATACAAGGACTAGGTAGTCACAAAAGTGTTACATTCAGTGATCTATGCATGTTCCCTCACATCCATTTGTCACCAGGGTTCAAGACCCCAAAATTTGAGAAATATGATGGACACGATGACCCTATCGCCCATTTCAAAAGGTACTGCAACCAACTGAGGGGTGCAGGTGCAAAAGAAGAATTGATGATGGCTTATTTTGGGGAAAGTCTTGTGGGGGTAGCCTCCGAATGGTTCATTGACCAAGACATCTCCCGTTGGCATGTTTGGGTCGACATGGCCCATGTATTCGTCAAACAATTTTAATACAACATTGATATTGCACTGGATTGTAATTCCCTGTCCAATATGAAGAAAAAGTCGACTAAAAGCTTTAGGGAGTATGCAATCAAGTGGAGGGAGCAAGCGGCTAGAGTTAAGCCACCCATGGATAACCACGAGTTGATCACAATTTTTCTGGAGGCTCAAGAGCCTGATTATTTTCAGAACATGATGTCTGCGAAGGGTAGACCTCTTGTGGAAACAATCAAAATAGGAGAGATGGTCGAAAATGGCCTCAAGACTGGCAGAATTGTAGATCAAGTTGCTCTCAAAGCCACCACCGAAGCTATCCAAAATGGGTCGGGAAGTTTGGTAATTAGAAAGAAGAGAGATAAAGAGTCCATGATGACTTCGGCATCCAAGGAAGTTCAAAGAAGGGCATCACACCCTTATGTGCAAGTTCAGCAGGAGCAATCCAGCTACCCTCAACATTATTATTCCCCGCCAATTCCTCAGTACTCTGTGAGCCCACCACAGTATACATCGTTTAATGCTCAATATTATGCTCGACCTCTCAATCAATAGGTACGGGCACCAGCTCCAAGGATCCCCCGACCTCAACAACAAAATTTTTGGGAATCCTACAATGCTCGTCCCATGCAGGATTATGGTCAAGAGCAGAGGCCGGTGGAAAAATTTACTCCATTGGCTGAATTATACTCTAGTTTGTTCCAGAAGTTGAAGCAGATGGGTGTGATTGGACCCATCGCTCCCCACCATACACATCCCTATTCACATAGATTTCAAGAAAATACTAGATATGAATATCATTTAGGTTCCCCAAGGCACAACACTGATGACTGTTGGACTCTGAAAAGAACCATAGAAAGACTCATTGCTAAATAATTGATTATAGTGACGAATGGCGAGGAACCTCCTAATGTGACCAACAACCTATTTCCAGCACACAATAATGTTCATTTTGTGGGAATAATTGGACGAGATCAAGAATACAGGCCGGTTGGTCGAGCAGAAATGACAGCAGGAACGTTTTAAGAGAGAACCAAACTGGAAGTAATTCCAAGCCAAGATGTGCCGTTGATTGTGAAAGGCGTCCCGAGCTTAGAAAAGGCAACTTTATTTGTTCCCAAGGTCTCAAGGTTGGAAGATCGCTCCAATTTTCCAAGCCCAAGGTTATATGTCCTTAGAGGCCACCTCATCACAAGGCAGAATCATGGGGGGTACGAAGGGTATAACAGAGCCGATCATAGTCAAGCTTGTCATACAACCCCGTACGGCAAACCCGAAAACCATTCCTTGGAACTACAACAAAACTGTGGTGACTACAAAGGCAAGGAAATCATAGAAGAAGTGGGAAAAGCTGGAGGTTTAACTGGATCAGGGAGGTGTTACTCTCCAGAAGAGTTGAGGAAAGCCAAGCAAATCAGAGAAGGCCAAATGCCAATAAAGAAACTAGTCACTGAAGAATAGGCAGAAGAGTTTTTGAAAAAGATGAAAGTTCAGGATTACTCAATTATTGACCAGTTGAGAAAGACTCGTGCTAAAATCTCTTTGTTATCTCTGCTCATACACTCAAAAGAGCATGCCCGTGTACTAATAAAGATCCTGAACGAGGTACATATCTCAGAGAAGACCACCGTGAATCAGTTAGAGAAGGTGGCCAACAGATATTTGGAGGTGAACAGAATCTCCTTTGCTGATGATGAACTTCTCAAGGAGAGAGCCGGGTACAATAGGGCTTTGAACCTAATTGTCAAATGTGAGGGGAATTATGTAAAGCGAGTCATGGTTGATGGAGGCTCGAGTGTAGATGTATGCCCTCTCTCTACCTTGCAAAGCATGAAGATCAATATAAACAAAATCCGACCCAGGAAAAGGCTTGGGGGCATCATTCATGATGATGAATATTCATCATGGCACTAGCATCATCAACAATCACCTCGGTCACTAGTCCAGTAAAAAAAACAAACTTTATTGCTATTCAGTTGCCTCATAGATTTGCATACATGGAAAACCACCTTTTCATCACCCACCCGGAAGGTGAGCTCACCGGCTTCCACATCAACAAGAGCCTTCCCCGTAGCAAGGAAAGGTCTACCCAAGATAATAGGTACCTCATAGTCCACTTTGCAATCAAGATTCATAACGTCCACCGGGAGGATGAACTTATCAACACGAACCAACACATCATCAATAATACACAATGGTCTCTTCATATTACGATCCTCATAGATGTGGGTCTTGGTTGCCCAATTCCCAAAGTTTTAAATGCCGAGTAGGGCATCAAGTTGATACTCGCCCCTAGATGACATAGAGCTTTGGCATAGTCGGCGCTTCCAATAGTGCAAGGGATTGTGAAAGCGCCAGAATCTTCTAATTTCGGAGCCATTAAGTGCACAATAGCACTCACTTGATGTGTAATTTTGATAGTCTCATAATTCATTGATATTTTCTTTGTCACCAAATCCTTCATGAACTTTGCATAACCGGGCATTTGTTCAAATGCCTCAACCAATGGAACATTTATGGATAAGCTCTTCATCGTGTCAATAAACTTCTTGAATTGGTTCTCACTATTTTGTCTGGCGAGCCTTTGAGGGTGTGGAGGAGGAGGCCTTGGCATTGGTACCTTAGCCTTTGGCACTACCGGTTCCGGTATATCAATCACGTGTTCCCTAGACGGGTTCACTTCTTCTTGGGTCTCCTCCACACTCTCATCAATATCAATTCTCATTTCTTCATTAGCTTGAACCACATGACTTGGAATCTCATCTTCTTGAACCACTACATCATCATCCACAATACTTCTTTGATTTGAGGTGGTTGCATCTCCACCTCTTCCACTCCTTATTGTTACGGCCATGGCATGTCCCGTGTTGTTCTCACCCTTTGGGTTCACTACCGTATCACTAGGTAGTGCCCCCTTTGGATGAGTGTTTAAAGCTTGCGAGATTTTCCCCAATTGGACTTCCAAATTGCGGGTTGAAGTATTGTGAGAGGCTAATTGAGCATCGGAGTCGGCATTTTTCTCCATCATTTGTTTGGACAGATCTTATTGTTGGAAGAAATAGAACCTTGAGACGGATAAGGAGGCGGGTTGTTTGGTTGTTGATACATTAGGGGCCTTTGAAAGCCCGACCCCCGATTCATTTGGTTATTGTTCCAACCCCCTTGGTTGTTGCCTCCCCAATATACTTGATTGTTTCCACTTCAATTGCCTTGGTTGCCTTGATTGTTCCAATTGCCTTGATTATTGTTATTATTCCAATTACCTTGATTGTTGGTACCACCACTCCAATTGCCTTGGTGGTTTTGATTGTTCCAATTTCCTTGATTTCTTTGAGATCGCCATTGTTGTTGATTTGGGCCTTGAGAGTTGTTACTTTGCCCTTGGTAGTTATTCACATATTGCCCTTCTTCCTCTTGCTCATTGTATGATTCGTCTTGGTTAAACCCACTATCATCTTGCACAAATTGTTCCACACGGATTTGCACTTGTTGACCCTTTTGCCTTCATTTGTTCACCATCATATTGACATCTTCCATTGCATTTAATTTCTTAGGACCTTGAACCTGTTGAAGTTGAGCTTTGGCCAATTGATTTATTTTAGTGGTCAACTCGTCAATTGCTTTCCTATGATCATGCAATTCTTTGCGTAGGTGAATCACATTTGGATCACCTTGAGGAATATTTGCTCTACTTTGCCATGCCGATGAAGTATCCGCCATTTCATGTAAGATTTCACAAGCTTCTGCATATGGTGTTGTCATGAAATTTCCACCATCAAGTTGATTGATCATGCATTGATTGGTAGTATTGATCCCCCTGTAGAAGGTTTGTTGAATCATAGCCTCAGTCATGTCATTATTCGAGCACTCTTTCACCAAAGAATGGTTTGGAAATCTTTCTAACCAGTCCAAGGCTTTCCCCCATAGAGATAAGGGAAATAGCTTCAACCTTAGAGCATCCTCAGAGACGTTGGTCTGTTTACTCCACCAGCAATTATCCACAAATCCTTTCAAGTATTTGTACGCATTTTAGTTCGGAGCCCCGGTGAAGAATCCCCATTTCTCAAGCAATGTGAGCATAACATTTGTGATTTGAAAGTTGCCCGCCTTAATGCGGGGCTGGACTATGGCACTTGCATACCCTTCATTCGGCAACACCCGGTGTGGAGCCGCTCTTGGTGGATTTGGGGGTGGAACGAAAATGTTGTCTTGAGGCGGTCGGCCTCGTCTATTTGCTTGAGGCTCAAGAGGATCCTCCTCAACTGGGTCATCTTCCATGTCCACATCCCCCAAAGACATGTTTCTGAGAGGATCATAGTTGAGAGCCATTTTTGTAGCTACAATCGATTCACAAAAAGGTTAGTAACCCGGAAGGAAAAGAAGCCAAATCACACACAAAACCAAATATATAGCTAAATCCGTTTTTAGCTCCCCGGCAACGGCGCCAAAAATTGATGTCGCCCAACCTCACACCACTAATTGGGATTATAAGGCAGTCGATGCAATTATAAATACCCAACGCGATCGGGGTCGATTCCACAGAGATTTTTATATTGGATTAGGTATATACCTAGTCTAAGTATATGACGTGCCCAAGATTGTACTTACACATATTCAGTTGTTTCTTTTCTACTCCTAAATCTTATGCTAATGTTGTAATTGTGAAGCTAAGAGATAATGTTTTTGGTATTGTTATTTTTGAGGTTATAAAAGATCTAGGGTTGTAACTTCCACCTAGTGGGTTACCTAACGGATTGAGAGCTTTAGGGCATGTTTGGTTGGTCGGGATACAATATAGCAATCACACGCGATTACTCACTCTATACCTCTTGGTAGTTTGAGTGATTTTTCCCAATTTGGCTTTATCAAGTCCACATGGGTATTTCACAAAACAAGTGATAAATGCTCAAGTCGGGTCTTACTATCTCTAGATTCGACCCTTTAATTGGGGCTATCAATTTCTTGAGTTCACCCTAATTTCTTGTTAGCCAAGTTTTTCTAGACTTAGTCTCTCTTTCTCAAGTAGAGACTAAGTCAATTAGGCATGAATCAATGTTTGCAACCATCAATTCTCAAATTCAAGCAAGAACTAGGATAAATATCATATACCCAATCATAAATAAGCCCTAAATCAATCACCCATTAAGTACCCATACTAGGGTTGGGTCACAACCCTAGCTAAGGGATAAGCTACTCATTGAAAATGAAGAAATTAAAGAAGAAACTAAGATAAAACTCATAATAGATGATTAAGGGAAGAAAATCTAATGTTAAAATGATAAATTATTACAAAGTTACCCAAAACAGTAAAGAAAAACGGCTATCTATTCTCAGGTATTCTCTACTTAACCTAAATTTGACAAAAAGAGCTATTTATACCTAGCTAAAATTATCGGACAAAATTGCCCATGCGGAGATTCTGCGGCCGCACAATTATGTGTGCGGTCCGCACTTTGACACTAGCTTGACAGGATGGACTTCTGTGGCCGCACAATTCTGGGTTGCGGCCGCATTTCTTCAAATTCCGTGGTCCGCACATTTCTGAGCGCGACCGCACTCTCGAAATTTAGCTTTGACATGCAAGACTTCTGCGGACCGCACAGTTCTGAGTGCGGCCGCACTTTTGATTCTGCGGCCACACAATAATGGTTCGGTTCGCACTTATTCATGACCCCAGAATTCATCTCTCTGAACCTCATCTTCTGCGGCCGCATAATAATTGTACGGTCCGCACTTTGCATAGAAAATTTGTCAGAGGCTTCCTCATGTTTTGCGGCCGCACTCAATATTGTGCGGTCCGCATTTTGCCCTTTTAGCTTTGTTTTGGTCCTTATCCAAAATTACTCCTTCTTGAGTTGATTTTCATCTCTTTGACTCATATTCCAACACTCCTGCAAGAAAGCACATTTCATTAGTTTTCGGAAATACCTTCAAGCAATTTTGAGCTAAAACGAAAGTAAAATAATGCAAATAAGTAGTCAAAATCCCTACTTATCAGCCACCACCTCCTGGGACAAGACCAAACAACGAGCCACCATCTCATGCTTATGATGGCCAATACTACTCTCCAAATAGGATTTCAGGGTTTCGGCTCCATACAATCAGACTCCTCAATTCGAGTCACCAGTGAAAAATGAAAAGCTTGCCAAGACGGTTGAGCCGGATGAGATGGCCAGGAAAGTAAAAAATCTGGAATAGAACATAAAGAACATACAAGGACTAGGTAGTCACAAAAGTGTTACATTCAGTGATCTATGCATGTTCCCTCACATCCATTTGTCACCAGGGTTCAAGACCCCAAAATTTGAGAAATATGATGGACACGACGACCCTATCACCCATTTCAAAAGGTACTGCAACCAACTGAGGGGTGCAGGTAGAAAAGAAGAATTATCGATGACTTATTTTGTGGGGGTAGCCTCCGAATGGTTCATTGACCAAGACATCTCCCATTGGCATGTCTGGGACGACATGGCCCATGCATTCGTCAAACAATTTTAATACAACATTGATATTGTGCCCGATTGCAATTTCCTGTCCAATATGAAGAAAAAGCCGACTAAAAGCTTTAGGGAGTATGCAATCAAGTGGAGGGAGCAAGCGG
This sequence comes from Nicotiana otophora, assembly GCA_000715115.1. Taxonomy (NCBI): domain Eukaryota; kingdom Viridiplantae; phylum Streptophyta; class Magnoliopsida; order Solanales; family Solanaceae; genus Nicotiana; species Nicotiana otophora. The sequence goes on from AWOL01S0102828.1 coordinate 13,584, forward strand.
CTAGAGTTAAGCCACACATGGATAACCATGAGTTGATCACAGTTTTTCTGGAGGCTCAAGAGCCTGATTACTTTCAGAACATGATGTCTGCGATGGGTAGATCTCTTGTGAAAGCAATCAAAATAGGAGAGATGGTAGAAAATGGCCTCAAGACTCGCAGAATTGTAGGTCAAGTTGCTCTCAAATCCACCACCGAGGCTATCTAAAATGGGTCGGGAGGTTTGGCAAATAGAAAGAAGAGAGATGAAGGGTCCTCAGGATCCAAGGAAGTTCAAAGAAGGGCATCACACCCTTATGTGTAAGTTCAGCAGGAGCAATCCAGCTACCCTCAACATTATTATTCCCCGCCAATTCCTTAGTACTCTATGAGCCCACCACAGTATACAATGTTTAATGCTCAATCTTATGCTCGGCCTCTCAAACAATATGTACGGGCACCATCTCCAAGGATACCCCGACCTCAACAACAAAATTTTTGGGCATCCTACAATGCTCGTCCCATGCAGGATTATGGTCAAGAGCAGAGGCCAGTGGAAAAATTCACTCCATTGGCTGAACCATACTCTAGTTTGTTCCAGAAGTTGAAGCAGATGGGAGTGATTGGACCCATCGCTCCCCACAATATGCATCCCTATTCACATAGATTTAAAGAAAATACTAGATATGAATATCATTCAGGTGCCCCATGGCACAACACTGATGACTGTTGAACTCTGAAAAGAACCATAGAAAGGCTCATTGCTGAAAAATTGATTGTAGTGACGAATGGCTAGGAACCCCCTAATGTGACCAACATACCGTTGCCAGTACACAATAATGTTCATTTTGTGGGAATAATTGGCCGAGATCAAGAATACAGGCCGGTTGGTCGAGTAGAAATGACAGCAGGAACGATTCAAGAGAGAACCAAACTGGAAGTAATTCCAAGCCAAGATGTGTCGTTGATTGTGAAAGGCGTCCCGAGCTTAGAAAAGGAAACTTTATTTGTTCCCAAGGTCTCAAGGTTGGAAGATCACTCCAATTTTCCAAGCCCAAGGTTGTATGTCCTTGGAGGCCACCTCATCACAAGGCAGAATCATGAGGGGTATGAAGGGTATAACAGAGCCGATCATAGTCAAGCTTGTCATACAACCCCGTGCAACAAACACGAAAACCATTCCTTGGAACTACAACAAAACTGTGGTGACTAAAAAGGCAAGGAAATCATTGAAGAAGTGGGGAAAACTGGAGGTTTAACTCGATCAGGGAGGTGTTACTCTCCAGAAGAGTTGAGGAAGGCCAAGCAAATCAGAGAAGGCCAAATGCCAACAAAGAAACTAGTCACTGAAGAATAGGCAGAAGAGTTTTTGAAAAAGATGAAAGTTCAGGATTACTCAATCATTGACCAGTTGAGAAAGACTCGTGCTAAAATCTCTTTCTTATCTTTGCTCATACACTCAGAAGCGCATGCACGTGTACTAATCAAGATCATGAACGAGGCACATGTCTCAGAGAAGACCACCGTGAATCAGTTAGAGAAGGTGGCCAACAGATATTTGGAGGTGAAGAGAATCTCCTTTACTAATGATAAACTTCCCGAGGAGGGAGCCGGGAACAATAGGGCTTTGAACCTGATTGTCACATGTGAGGGGAATTATGTAAAGCGAGTTATGGTTGATGGAGGCTCAAGTGTAGATGTATGCCCTCTCTCTACCTTGCAAAGCATGATGATCAATAGAACAAAATCCGACCTAGCAATATTCGCATCCGGGAATTTGATGGCTCAATGAGAAATACCATTAGGGAGATCAACCTCACCATGACGATTGAGACGGTTGATTTTGAAATTGTCTTCCAAGTAGTGGACATGGAAACTTCTTATAACTTTCTTCTTAGAAGGCCATGGATCCATACGGCTCGAGTTGTGCCATCCACCTTGCATCAGATGCTCAAGTTCGAACATGACAGACAAGAGATTATTATTCACAGAGAAGATGAATTATCCATTTATAAAGATCCGTTAATTCCGTGTATTGAGGCCAAGGAAGGGTGCGAGTCCATTGTCTATCAGGCTTTCGAAGTGATTGTTGTGGACCACGTTGAGGAAGGAAAGCCCATTCTATATCCTCGTTGTTTTGCCACATCTGTAATGGTGGTTGCACTTATGATGAGACAAGGTTATGATCCAGGAAAAGGCTTGGGGGCATCATTGCAAGGAATTTCGGAACCCATCTCTCCTTTTAGCAATAAAGGTACCTTTGGCTTAGGTTTCAGGCCAACACAAGTAGATGGACATAAAGCAAAGCACAACAAAAAGCATGGTTGGGTCTTTCAGCAGCCCATCCCTCACATTTTGTACACTTTTGTCAAGCCACGACTCCAAGAGGGTCAAAATTCTTCGACGCATGCAAGCATTGATGAAATTTGCCATGGCCTTAGCCAGATGTTTTCTGAAGTGAATATGATCCAGGCTGGTGAAGGCACTAGTCGTGCCGATGTGCAACTAATTGGATTAGACACCATGCTCAACAACTGGGAAGGAACTCCTCTCCCCAAAAGGAAGGAGTCTTGGTAGTTTGCTTTTTGAAGCTTCCTTTTTGTATTTTGGGTTACTTTCAGGGTTGTAATCCAAACATCTCAGTATGATTTTTTTTTATGTTAACCCTTCTATCCTTTCAAGTTCAATGAAATGCAGTTCAATTTCATATTAAGTATAGTATATTTTCCTTTTCCTAATTCTTGTCATTTTGTTTCCATTTCAGTTTTGTTAATGTCGGCTTTAATAACATGACATGCATGCGGAATTCACGCCCAGATCTTAAAAAGATGTCTAATTTCGAAATAATAAATCAAGAGGTCAAATATGATGAAAATGAGGCTGTTGAGGAAATAAAAAGAGAGTTGGAACAATTTGAAAACAAGCCTAGGCCCAACCTCAATGAAACTAAGCCAATTAATATCGTAGGTCATGAAAAAGTCAGGGAAACAAAGATAAGCATTCACGCTAAACAAGAAACTAGAGATGCCTTGATTCAAATTTTATTTGAGTAAAGAGATGTGTTTGCTTGGTCTTATGATGATATGCCAGGTTTAAGTGCCGATTTAGTGGTTCATAAACTTCCCACATATCCTGATTTTCCACCCAGTCCAACAAAAGCAACGAAAATTTAAAACGAACATGAGTGATAAAATCAAAGAGGAAATAATGAAGCAACTGAGCGCCAATGTAGTCAGAGCCATACGATACACCACCTGGGTGACAAATGTTGTGCATGTGCCAAAGAAGGACGGATAAACCAAAGTCTGTGTTGACCACAGGGACCTGAACAAAGCAAGTCCAAAAGGTAATTTTCCTTTACCAAAAATCCACATACTTGTAGATAACTACGCTAAGCATGAGATACAATATTTTGTGGATTGCTATATCGGATACCACCAGATTCTAATGGACGAGGATGATGCATAAAAGACTGTTTTCACCACTCCATGGGGTACCTATTGTTACAGGGTCATGCCATTTGGTTTAAAGAATGCGGGGACAACTTACATGAGGGCCATGACCACAATTTTTCATGACATGATGCACAAAGAGATTTAAGTATATGTCGATGATGTCATCATAAAATCAAAGATACATGCTGATCACGTGCGCAATTTGAAAAAGTTCTTCGAACGGCTTTGAAGGTATGACCTTAAGCTCAATCCAGCTAAGTGTGCATTTGGGGTTCCATCTGGGAAACTCCTCGATTTTATAGTCAGCCGGAGAGGCATCGAATTGGATCCATCTAAGATAAAGTCCATTCGAGATTTGCCACCCCCGAAAAACAAAACTGAAGTCATGAATTTGCTCGGGAGATTGAACTACATCAGTAGGTTCATTTCTCAGCTCACAAACATGTGCGAGCCCATCTTTAAGTTGCTGAAAAAGGATGTTGCTATCAAGTGGACAAACGATTGCCAAAGAACTTTTGACAGGATCAAAGATTATCTGTCAAAACCACCTATACTGGTTCCACCAGAACCTGGTAGGCCTTTGTATTTATATCTATCGGTGATGGATAATTCCTTTGGATGCATTCTGGGGCAACATGATGCGACAAGCAAAAAAGAGCAGGCAATCTATTATTTGAGCAAGAAGTTCACAAACTATGAGGTTAAGTATACCCTTTTAGAAAGAACATGTTGTGCCTTGACCTTGGTCGCTCAGAAGCTAAGGCATTATCTCTTGGCCTACACCACTTACCGTATATGCAGAATGGATCCTTTGAAGTACATCTTTCAAAAGCCAATGCCCACTGGAAGGCTCACAAAATGGCAGATTCTGCTCATAGAGTTCGACATAATTTATGTCACTCGCACCGCAATGAAAGAACATGCTTTGGTAGATCATTTGGCAAAGAATCCAGTTGATGGTGATTACAAGCGACTAAGCATATACTTCCCAGACGAAGAGGTCAACTCAATAGAGGAAGTAGTTTTGGATGACATCCGTGTATGGAAAATATATTTTGATGGGGCTGTCAATATCAAAGGATTTGGGATCGGGACAATCCTTATCTCACATATTGGACAACATTACCCTGCAACGGCCCAACTTTGTTTCTTCTGTACTAATAATACGGCGGAATACGAGGCTTGTATAATGGGTCTAAAAATGGCCCTCGATCTGGATGTGCATGAACTATTGGTTGTGGGAGATTCTGACTTGCTTATCCGGCAAGCCCAAGGCAAATGGGAGACTCGATACATCAAGCTTATTACATACAGACAATGTGTACAAGACCTAGGCAAGAGATTCAAATCCATCAAATTCAGGTACATTCACAGGTTTCACAATGAGCTAGTCGACTCCTTGACTACCTTAGCCTCGATGCTTCCTTATCCAAGCAATACTCATATTGATCCATTACAAATCCAAGTTCGGAATCAACACGACTACTACAATACTATTGAGACAGAACTAGATGGTGAACCTTGGTATCATGACATAAAACGATTCCTAAAAAAAAGGAATACCCAGAGCATGCCAATGGAGATAAAGAAAGAACTATAAGGCGGCTCGCCAGCGGTTTCTTCCTGAATGGGGAAATTTTGTACAAAAGGACCCTAGATTTGAACTTATTGAGATGCATAGATGCCACAGAAGCTGAGAGAATCATGAGTGAAGTGCATTCGGGGGTATGCAGACCTCACATGAATGGATATGTTTTGGCGAAGAATATTCTACGTGCAGGGTATTTTTGGCTTATTATGGAGCGAGATTGCATCAGTTTTGTTCTCAAGTGTCACCAATGCCAGATTCATGGTGACCTGATTCACTCGCCTCCTTCGGAGTTGCATCCCATGTCCTCTCCTTGGCCTTTTGTTGCTTGGGGAATGGATGTTATTGGGCCAATCGAGCCAAAGGCTTTAAATGGTCATAGATTCATTCTAGTCGCCATTGATTACTTCACCAAATGGTTGGAAGCTGTTACTTTCAAAGCAGTCACCAAGAAAGAAGTGGTGGACTTTGTTCATTCCAACATCATCTACCGTTTTGGTATCCCAAAGGCCGTTATCACTGACAATACAACCAATCTAAATAGTTATATAATGAATGAGGTATACGAGCAGTTTAAAATTATGCATCGCCATTCTATCCCTTACCGACCAAAAGCCAACTGAGCCGTTGAAGTGACAAACAAGAACATCAAGAAGATTCTCAGGAAGATGATTCAAGGGTCCAGGCAATGGCATGAAAAGTTTCCTTTTTCTCTTTTGGGATATCGCATGACTGCTCGTACATCTGTTGGTGCACCTCCTTATCTGCTGGTATATGGGACGAAGGCTATAATATCGGCTAAAGTCGAAATTCCCTCTCTCCAGATCATTGTGGAATCAGAGATTGAGGATATAGAATGGGTAAAGACACGATTAGAATAGCTAATGCTAATTGATGGAAAACGGCTAGCAGTAGTACGTTTCGGCCAATTATACCAGCAAAGAATGGCACGCGCTTACCACAAGAAAGTGTGTCCAAGGCACTTTGAGGTAGGCCAACTCGTTTCGAAACGCATCCTTCCATACCAGGTAGTCGCCCCAAACTGACAAGGACCCTACATCATCAAGAAAATTATTACCAAAAGGGGCCTTGCACTTGGTAGATAAAGAAAGATGGGTACCAGACATGACTATTAACGCAGATGCAACCAAAAGATATTATGTCTGATATATATCTACTGCAGAACTTTCAAGCATGATTTTCTCATATCGAGTGACGAAGGCTACCATTGCTCACCATCCCAAATAGGCCCTTTGGTTAACCCTTTGAGTTGTATTTGTTTTCTTTGTTTTTCCTCGTTTTTGGAACTCGTGTACTTGTAAAAAAGGCAAAAAAAAATAGTATAAAGAAAAAGAGAAAAAAATCAAACAATAAATCTTCTAAGTCATTGACCTACATTCGACTTGATTCCGAAAGGATACGTAGGCAGCCTCTCCCTAGGGTTCAGTCACACCAAAACAAAAATCCACATTTCCCAAAAGTGAAAACTGGGGCAGATGTTACAATGGTTTGGCGTTGGTTTTGCCTGAAAGGTTTCAAAGTTGTAATTTAATCCAAATTCTTTTTACCCAAATCCTTTTCAAGTCTTTCCGATCAATCAACGAGAATGTTCAAGAATTGGAGGATACAATCATTTGAATCTGATGTAACCAAAATGAGAGAAATAAATTGATAGAGGCTTCTTGGTGAAAACCCTCACGGGCACCATAGGGCGATGACTAGCAGAGAAAATGAAAATGAGAGTCTTGTAGTGAAAACTCGCAAAGAGCACTACAAGGCGATGATGAGAAGAGAAATGAGAGAGGTCAGTTAGCGAAAACCCACAAAGGGCGCTACTAGCCGGATGAGGGTCTTTGTTACTTCGGCATGAGCACAACTGAGACAGTTTCAAGATGAACATTTGTGACAGATGTTGAGAATTAGATAGATCAAACTTCTAGTCCAAAATGCATGTCATGATTCATTAAAGTCGGCACACACCTCCAGATAAGTCTCCCTATTCCTCTCCCCGAAGGGGCACCTTTTGTTTAGACACAATCCCCTTTTTACTTTCAATTGCTCTTATGTTTTCCCATAATTTTTCTTTGAGTCCTTTTCAGTCTAATCTTGCATCAAAAGCGAAGCAAAGAAATGGCTGGAAAATTGGATACAATTTTTCGTAATACCGAGCACAATTTGGGACACATACGGCATTGACAAAGGCACAAATCCGTTTGTTGATCTCTCTTGCTAAGCCGAACAAAATGTCTCAAAGAAACTGAAAAGGTTGCCTAAGCAAGACTTGCTTCATGGAAAAAATTGATAAGCATTAGAGACACGAACTGGTACAAGGTGCAAGACAACTAAGTTTGATTTTAAAGGAAATTTGCCTTGCCTTAGGGACAAAGGTTAGCGGTACCATGGACATCCTGATATGAAACAGTTGGGGGCAACATCGGAGAGCCAAGGTCTACAGGAAGCTATGCAGAGTATCCAAGCATCTCTGTACTATACTGGCAGAATTAGTTCTTCTACAACAGTGGCTGTGACTTCAAGCTACTTAGGGCATCAAGGCCGCAAACCAACAACCACTTTGAAAACTCACAGTTTTTCTTTATTTGAAATAGGAACAAAGCAATGTAGAATGGCGATTCTCAAAGGGTGAATATCACCAAAGGTAACTCCTTCAAAATCGCCATTTTATTTTATTTTCAGCATGCATCTCTACTGTCCATACCTTTAATTTTTGTAGCTTAACCCAAGTAGAACCTTTTCACCAAGGGGGATCCAACTCATATTTTCGGGTAGAAGTACTCTTCGCCCAATCTTGCTTTACGTAGCTTAACCCGAGTAGAATATTTTTGCCTAGGGGGATCCAGCTTATATTTCTGAATAAAAGTACTCTACGCCCAGGCTTGTTTTTTGTAGCTTAATCCGGGTAGAAGTACGCTTTGTCCAGGCTTGCTTTTCATAGTTTAACCCAGGTAGAACCTTTTTGCCAAGGGGATTAAGCATTTTTTCAGTAATACAGGGCACCAACCCCTGGTTAAATTTCCTTTTCAGTAATACAAGGCTCTAGCCCCTGGTTACATTTCCTTTTCAGTAATACAGGGCACCAACCCCTGGTTACATTTCCTTTCAGTAATACAGGGCACCATCCCCTCGTTATATTTTCCTTTAAGTAATACAGGTCTCCAACCCCCGATTACATTTCCTTTTCAGTAATACTGGGTGCCAACCCCTCGTTACATTTCCTTTTCAGTAATACAGGGCACCAACCCCTGGTTACACTTCCTTTTCAGTAATATAGAGCACCATCCCCTGGTTACATTTCCTTTCAGTAATACAGGGCACTAACCCCTGGTTACATTTTCTTTTCAGTAATACAGGGCACCAACCCCTCGTTATATTTCCTTTTCAGTAATACATGGTACCAACCCCTGGTTATATTTTTTTCCCAATAATACAGGACACCAACCCTTGGTTACATTTCCTTTTCCGTAATACAAAATATCAACCCCTTGTTACATTTTCTTTTCAGTAATACAGGGCACCAACCCCTGGTTATATTTTCTTTTCAGTAATACAGGGCGCCAACACATGGTTACATTTTCTTTTCAGTAATACAGGGCACCAACCCCTAGTTACATTTCCTTTACAGTAGTACAAGGCACCAACCACTGGTTACATTTCCTTTTCAGTAATACAGGGTACCAACCCCGGTTACATTTCCTTTTCAGTAATACAGGGCACCAACCCCTGGTTACATTTCCTTTTCAGTAATACAGGGTACCAAACCCTGGTTACATTTCCTTTTCAGTAATACATGGCGCTAACCTTGGTTATATTTCCTTTTCAGTAATACAGGGCACCAACCCCCTGGTTATATTTCCTTTTTAGTAAGATAGGGCACCAACGCCTGGTTAAATTTCCTTTCAGTAATACAGAGTACCATCCCCTCGTTATATTTTCCTTTAAGTAATACAGGGCTCCAACCCCTGGTTATATTTCCTTTTCAGTAATACTGAGTGCCAACCCCTCGTTACATTTCCTTTTCAGTAATACAGAGCACCAACCCCTAGTTACATTTCCTTTTCAGTAATACAGGGCACTAACCCCTGGTTACATTTCCTTTTCAGCAATACAAAGCACTATCCTCTGGTTACATTTCCTTTCAGTAATACAGGGCACCAACCCCAGGTTACATTTTCTTTTCGAAAAATACAGGGCACCAACCCCTGGTTACATTTCCCTTTCAGTAATACAGGGCACCAACCCTGGTTACATTTTTTCCCAGTAATATAGGGCACCAACCCCTGGTTACATTTTCTTTTCAGTAATACAGGGCATCAACCCCTTGTTATATTTCCTTTTCAGTAATACAGGGCACCATCCCCTGGTTACATTTTCTTTCAGTAATGTAGGGCACCAACCCCTGGTTACATTTCCTTTTTAGTAATACAAGGCACCATCCCCTGGTTATATTTCCTTTTCAGTAATACAGGGCACCAACCCCTGGTTATATTTCCTTTTCAGTAATACAGGGCACCAACCCCTGGTTACATTTCCTTTTCAGTAATACAGGGCACCAACCCCTGGTTACATTTCATATCACTAATACAAGGTACCAACCCCTGGTTACATTTCATATCACTAATAAAAGATACCAACCCCTGGTTACATTTTTTTCAGTAATTCTGGGTACCAACCCCTGATTACATTTCCTTACTAGTATCAGGGTACACCAATCCTTAGTTGTGTTTTCCGACATAAGGTCACCACTCCTTGATCTACCAATCCCTAGCTGTGTTTTCCAACATAGGATACACCACTTCCTAATTGATTTGATCTTAAATGTATGGTATCCCACTCCCTGATATCATTGCCAATATAGGGTATACCTTTCCCTGACCATATTTTCCCAGCATAAGATACACCAATCCTTAGTTGAGACATCTTTTTGACAATAAAGGAACACCATCCAAAAAACAAAAACACAAAAAATCTTCATGATCTTTTCAGGGTACCCCATTCCTAATTTTTTTATTGCTTTCAATAAAGAATTAGTTTAGAATTTTGTTACAATAACTCACGAAAGTTTTCTAGTGGAAACTGGGGCAGAAAATATTTGTTCATTTGTTTGTTTTGGTGTCTGAGCAGGTTTTACCTCGAGGCACAGGGTTCGAGATGAACAAAAGAAGAAGTTTCAATCCAAAATAAATGAATAAAAAGAGATAGAAATGAATCCAAATGCAGAAGCACATGGAAAGGATATGGACTGCTCAAGACGACTGAAGTTACAAGCTTTACATTTCCCGTTTTGGTCAGAAGAAGTTGTAGAAGAATGAACTAGCACCTGCAGCTAGATAGCATCAAGGTTCAGATCAGAGTTTGCGTAAAGAACCGGTCAAGACTCAAGATCAAATTTTAGAAGACTTATAGATAGTAATCTTGTTACTGATAGTTGATATGCTTGTTTAGTTTCTTTTGATTTTAATGTAATAACAAGACTACAGACCGGAGCCTCGACAGAACCTCACTCGACTCTCCAACTCAACATTCCATTATTTTTCTTGAACTACACGTGACCTGATTCCCTTATAACCCGAGATATGTAGGCGATCCAAAACCAGGACTCGGTTGCACTCTTTTCTCTTATCTCTTCCCATTTGAATAATGGTATGGCCAAAATTAGTCATATCACTCATCTTTTCTTTGCCTGAAAATTCTTCATATTTCCAAGCAAAGAGAGGCATGTTGTGAGTACCTAATTTTGACCATAGTTATATTTTTTCATCACTTTTTAGTATTTAAATGGTTTTAAGTTTAATCTTTATATTTTAGCTTTATTTCATTTTTAGTAGATTTATTTAATAAAATTTAAAATTACAAAAATAGTCACACTTCTTGTATTTTCTCTTAGGTCTAACTATTCTTGATCTTTCTACATTTTTTAAGCTAAGCATTTTATTAGTTTTAAAAGAAATGACAAACTAAAATAAAGAAAAAATAAAACCAATTATTTTATACCAACTCACGGCAGATAAAAAGTTTGGTAACAAACTTCTTATTTCAAAAAAAGATTCTCTTAGGTCTGACCGACACAATTTTGAATGCACATACACACACTTCTCACAATTTTGCCTTTCTCTTTTATGCCATTCCGCCATTCCCCACAAAACATTCCCCCAGATAAGACCTTCTCTCACTTTATCCTTTTTCCCCATCTTCCTCATAGCACACACTCACTTTATCACTTTTCCCCTAACTCCCTCACGTGCACACACTCACTTTCCACTACTCACCTTTGGCCCACTCAAAAATTATTCCCTCACAACCCATACTCCCACTCTTCCTCTTTAACAACTCACACTTATACTTTTTCTCTTTAACAACTCACACTCCTACTCTCTCTTACTTATATAAAAATACTCTATCAGACACATATTGGGGGAGATCTTTTACGGACTCTAAAAGAACACAAAAACTTAAGAACGTGAAGTGAGTATCTTGAGAGAAAAATCTTCTAGAAATACATAGTCCTTGAAGTCATTTTTGATCTTTTTCTTATTCGAAAGTTGATGCGTTTCTGGGTTTCATCACTATTGGGTTTTCACTGTTTTCTTATTGTTGTTGATGTTTCGTTTTGGCTGGAGTCTTGTTTGCTGCTTCATTATCTTCTTATTTTTTCTTTTATTTTCTGCAAAATAGGTATTTTTCCAACTCTGTAGTTTAGTTCTTAGTTGCATAAAGCTATTGCAATGAATGTGATGATGTGTTATTACTGTTTCTTTATAGTTGTGTGATCTTCTGCTCATAAATGAGTTTTCAAACTTCATGAAACATGTGTTCTCTTTTCTTTGAAGTTTCAACTTCTTCTAACTTCTTCGTAAGTTAAGAGTTTTGTATGACGTAAGTTAAGAGTTGTATATGATTTGTTTAGTTGCTAAGAGTTTGTGCTGGTAGATCTAACTCGTATAATGGCACAACTTAGTTTAAAGAACAAGGGATGTAAGATAGATTTAGATAGATTTTAAATATTCTGTTAGTTATAGCTTAGAGTAGATGTTTGTTTTTAGTTTAAAACTCATCAGTAAAACATTAGCTTGAGCTCAACTAGCTCGAGCTTGAGCTCAAGGAGTAGGATCAGAAAAGAGATATGTACAAGCTCCTCAACGAGCAACAAGACATGGTCACTATGGACCTTCAGGCTGAGCTGGATAGGGCTTGGAAAGAAGCATCGATCTTGAGGCGGGAACATGCCGACTTGGTTGAAAAGGTAAAGGTCTTTGAAGTTAGAAATGAGGAACTAATCGTAGCGGCTAACAATAAAACCTCGCAGGTCCAACAGAAGATCGACCAGGTCGACCAACTCCGAAAGGATATGAATGAGATCCAAGTCATGGCCGATGGGTGGAAGAGCAAGATTGATCTGTTGGATTTGGAGATGGAAACCGCCCAGGAAAAGCTGTCTTCGATAGAGTTTCAACTTCGGGTGGTGAAGGATAAAGCTGACAAGCGGGATCAGCTGAATGAAGATCTCTGAGCACAGTTGAGCTCGGCTGTCGCAGAACGGGACGCCTTCGGTAAAGAGCTCAAAGCAACAAAGTCCAAGCGGGAGACAACCCCATCCGATGCCGAGGAAATGGTGGCCCAATACAAGGTTGAATTCAAAGCAGCCGAGGCTCGTCTGATGACTAATGCCAAATATGTGAGACATCTGTCTCGAAGGGAGACCCTCGAAAAAATTCACACCCAAGGCTTCCACCTGTCGGCCGAGATCAAGGAAGCAATAAAGCTTGAGGCTGAGGCGAAGAAACTTTTCGAGCCCGAAGGTGAAGAAGGCTCCGAGGGTTCCAAGGGATTTGAAAGCTCCGACGGTTCTAGCGATGAATTGGGCCCCGTTGAAGATCAGGAATGATGCCTTAGAACTTTTTTAGTTTTGTATTGTGTATATTTTTGTTTATTTTGAGGCCGTTTTTGTTGGGCCTTTGTAAATACATTCTGGAATATATAAAGTTTCCCTTTTTAACAATTTCAATTCTCTACTTTTTTTAGCATCTTTTCATAATTTCTACTCTTGCAAATATTTCTAATGCCTTAGCATAGAATCAAATATAGTAATAAGTCATTTGTTTTTAGGAGGTACGAACAGGACCTGACTTCGATGCAACTTTATTTGCTCGAGGATTTAAAAACTCGGAGTGACCGAAAGTTTTCCCAAGATGCTTAAGTGATTTTAGACGATGTTTTTGTCGAGGGTAACCTTTTAGTAGGTTTTGAATTTTTATAAAGATATTATGTTCTAATTATGAGCTTCGGACGTCTCTGAGTCGTTTTATTAGGGTGGTCGTAGCCCTTCATGTTTAGGCACTATCTATTTCTTGTTCAGTGTTACAGAAGCTGCATTGTTGTTGAGGTTTGGGTGAACTTTGA
>AWOL01S0102834.1:0-11144 GCA_000715115.1 Nicotiana otophora
GCCCGGACCCACTCGGAAGGCATGGGCTATAGCACACGAAAACATGGGAATTGGGTGAGTTTCTAGTTTTTTGGCCGTAAAACGCAAAACAACGAGGAACGGTCATGGCGGAGCGGTGACTATTGTTCCTTAGGTCGTATTTGATGGCCCGGAAAAATTATAGGCGATCCGGTTTCGGGGGGCCCATGCCCACATGGAAGGCTTGGGCTAAGCACACGAAAATATGAGAATCGGGCGGAATTCTAGTTTTTTGGCCGTAAAACGCAAAACAATGAGGAATGGTCATGGCAGGGTGGTGTGTATGGTTCCTTAGGTCGTATTTGATGGCCCATAAAAATTTAAGGCTATTCAGGTCCAGGCGGCCCGGGTCCATTCAGAGGGCGTGGGATATAGCACACGAAAATATGGGAATCAAGCGAAAAACGCAAACGAACGAGGAATGGTCATGGCAGGGCAGTGACTATGGTTCCTTAGGTCATATTAGATTGCCTGAAAAACTTTAAGGCAATCCGGGTCTGGAGGGGCCCGACCCACTCGGAAGGCGGCACACGAAAATATGGTAATGGGTTGAATTCTAGTTTTTTGGCCGTAAAACGCAAAGAAATGAGGAATAGTCTTGGTGGGGCGGTGACTATGGTTCCTTAGGTCGTATGTAATGGCCCGGAAATACTTTAAGCGATCGGGGTCCGAGCGGCCCGGGCCCACTCGAAAGGCGTGGGCTATAGCACACGAAAATATGGGAATTGGGTGAGTTTCTAGTTTTTTGGCCGTAAAATGGAAAACAATGAGGAATGGTCATGGCAAGGCGGTGACTATGGTTCTTTAGATCATATTTGATGGCCCGAAAAATTTTAGGCGATCCGAGTCCGGGCGGCCCGGACCCACTCGGAAGGCATGGGCTATAGCACACGAAAATATGGGAATCGTGCGTAATTCTAGCTTTTTGGCCGTAAAACACAAAATAACGAGGAGACATCATGACGGGGATGTGACTATGGTACCTTAGGTTGTATTTGATGGCCCGGATAAATTTTAGCCGATCCGGGTCCTGGGGGACGGCCCACTCGGATGGTGTGGGCTATAGCACACGCAAATATGGGTATGGGGCGGAATTCTATTTGTTTCTCCGTAATACGCAAAGAAACGAGGAACGATCATGGCGGAACGGTAACTATGGTTCCTTAGATCGTATTACATGGTCCGGAAACTTTTTAAGTGATCAGGGTCCGGGGTCACGCGCCCATTCGGAAGGCGTGGGCAGGCCACATGAAAATATGGGAAACGGGCGAAATTCTAGTTTTTTGACCGGAAATCGCAAAAACATGAGGAACTGTCATGGAGGAGCGGTGACTAATGTTCCTTAGGTCGTATTTGATGGCTCGGAAATATTGTAGGCGATCCGGTTCCGGGGGGCCCATGCCCACTCGGAAGGCGTGGGCTATAGCACACGAAAATATGGGAATCGAGCGTAATTCTAGTTTTTTGGCCGTAAAACGCAATACAACGAGGAACAGTGATGGCGGGGCAGTGGCTATGGTTCCTTAGGTCGTATTTGATGGCCCATAAATATTTAAGTCTATTCGGGACCGGGCAGCCCGGGCCCATTCAAAAGGCGTTGGATATAGCACACAAAAATATGAAAATCGGGCGGAATTCTAGTTTCTTAGCCGTAAAACGCAAAAAAACAATGAGGAACAGTCATGGCGGGGTGGTGACTATGGTTCCTTAGGTCGTATATTATGGCCCAGAAAAATTTAAGGCGATCCGAGTCTGGAAGGGGCCGACCCACTCGGAAGGAGGCACACGAAAATATGGGAATAGGGCAGAATTCTAGTTTTTTGGCTGAAAAAGGCAAAAGAATGAGGAACGCTCATGGCGGAGTGGTGACTATGATTCCTTAGACCGAATTGCATGGCTCGAAAACATTTTAGGCGATCGGGGTCAGGGGGCCCGGGCCCACTCGGAAGGGGTGGTCTACAGCACACGAAAATATGGATATAAGGTGGAATTCTAGTTTTTTGGCTGTACAACGCAAAAACAATAAGGAACGGTCATGGCGAGGTGGTGACTATGGTTCTTTATGTCGTATTTGTTGGCCCGAAAAACTGTTAGGCTATCCGAGTCCGGGGGGCCCTGCCCACTAGGAAGGTGTGGGCTATAGCACACGAAAATATGAGAATCGGGCAGAATTCTAGTTTTTTGGCCGTAAAACGCAAAACAAACAAGGAACGGTCATGGTAAGGCGGTGACTATGGTTCTTTAGGTCGTATTTGATGGCCCAGAAAAAGTTTAGGCGATCGAGGTCAGGGGGCCCTGGCCCACTCGGAAGGCATGGGCTATAGCACTCGAAAATATGGGAATTAGGCGGAATTATAGTTATTTGGCCATAAAACGCAAAACTAGTGAGGAACGGTCATGGAAAGGTGGTGACTATGGTTATTTAGGTCGCATTTGACAGCCCAAAAAATTTTTAGGCGATCCGAGTCCAGGGGCCCAGCCCACTCGGAAGGCGTGCTATAGCACACGAAAATATGGGAATCAGGCAGAATTCTAGTTTTTTGGCTGTAAAATACAAAAAATGAGGAACGGTCATGGAGAGGCGGTGACTATGGTTCCTTAGGTCATATTTCATGGACTGGAAAAATTTTAGGCGAACCGAGTCCGGAGGCCCTGCCACTCGGAAGGTGTGGGCTATAGCACACGAACATATGGGAATCAGGCGGAATTCTAGTTGTTTGGCCGTAAAATGCAAAACTAACTAGGAACGGTCATGGCGAGGCAGTAACTATGGTTCTTTAGGTCGTATTTGATGGCCCGAAAATTTTTAGGTGATACGAGTCCGGGGGGGCAGCCCACTCGAAAGGCGTGGGCTATAGCACACGAAAATATGGGAATCGGGCGGAATTCTAGTTTTTTGGCTGTAATACGCAAAACAAGAGGAACGGTCATGGTGGGGCGGTGACTATTGTTCCTTAGGTCGTATCTGATGGCCTTGAAAAATTGTAGGGGATCCGCTTCCGGGGGGCCTCTGCCCACTCGGAAGGCGTGGGCTATAGCACACGAAAATATGGGAATCGGGCGGAATTCTAGTTTTTTGGCTGTAATACGCAAAACAAGAGGAACGGTCATGGTGGGGCGGTGACTATTGTTCCTTAGGTCGTATCTGATGGCCTTGAAAAATTGTAGGGGATCCGCTTCCGGGGGGCCTCTGCCCACTCGGAAGGCGTGGGCTATAACACATGAAAATATGGGAAGCGGGCGGAATTCTAGTTTTTTGGCCGTAAAACGCTAAACAACAAGAAATGGTCATGGCGGGGTGGTGACTATGGTTCCTTAGGTCGTATTTGATGGCACATAAAAATTTAAGGCTATTCGGATTCGGGCAGCCCTGGCCCACTCAGAAGGTGTGGGATGTAGCACACGAAAATATGGGAATCGGGCAGAATTCTAGTTTCTTGGTCGTAAAACGCAAAACAACAAGGAATGGTCATGGCTGGATGGTGACTATGGTTCCTTAGTTCATATTTCATGGACCGAAAAAATTTAAGGCGATCCGAGTCTGGAGGGGCCGGACCCACTCGGAAGGTGGCACACGAAAATATGGGAATCGGGCGAAATTCTAGTTTTTTGACTGGAAAACAGAAAATAATGAGGAACGGTCATGGAGGAGCGGTGACTATTGTTCCTTAGGTCGTATTTGATGGCCTGGAAAAATTCTAGGCGATCCGGTTCCGGGGGGCCCATGCCCACTCGGAAGGCGTGGGCTATAGCACACAAAAATATGGGAATCGGGCGGAATTCTAGTTTTTTGGCCGTAAAACGCAAAACAATGAGGAATGGTCATGGCAGGGCAGTGTCTATGGTTCCTTAGGTCATATTTTATGGCCCATAAAAATTTAAGGCTATTCAGGTCCAGGCTGCCCGGGCCCGTTCAGAGGGCGTGGGATATAGCACACGAAAATATGGGAATCAGGCGGAATTCTAGTTTCTTTGCCGTAAAACTCAAAAGAATGAGGAACGGTCATGGTAGGGAGGTGACTATGGTTCCTTAGGTTATATTAGATTGCCCAAAAAATTTTAAGGCTATCCGGGTCTAGAGGGGCCCGACCCACTCGGAAGGCGGCACACGAAAATATGGTAACGGGCTGAATTCTAGTTTTTTGGCCGTAAAACGCAACAAACTGAGGAACAATCATGGTGGGGAGGTGACTATGGTTCCTTAGGTCGTATTTAATTGCCCGAAAAATATTTAAGCGATCGGGATCCGAGGGGCCTGGGCCCACTCGAAAGGCATGGGCTATAGAACACGAATATATGGGAATTGGGCGAATTTTTATTTTTTTGGCCGTAAAACGCAAAATAATGAGGAATGGTCATAGCAAGGCGGTGCCTATGGTTCTTTAGTTCTTATTTGATGGCCCGAAAAAATTTTAGGCGATCCGAGTCCGGGCGGCCCGGACCCACTCGGAAGGCATGGGCTATAGCACACGAAATTATGGGAAACGTGCGTAATTCTAGCTTTTTGGCCGTAAAACACAAAATAACGAGGAGAGGTCATGGCAGGGCTGTGACTATAGTTCCTTAGGTTGTATTTGATGGCCCGGAAAAATTTTAGCCGATCCGAATCCGGGAGGCCGGCCCACTCGGATGGGAATCGGGCGGAATTCTATTTTTTTCACCGTAATACGCAAAAAAATGAGGAACAATCATGGCAGAGCGGTAATTAAGGTTCCTTA
Source organism: Nicotiana otophora (assembly GCA_000715115.1). Lineage (NCBI taxonomy): Eukaryota > Viridiplantae > Streptophyta > Magnoliopsida > Solanales > Solanaceae > Nicotiana > Nicotiana otophora. Next base: position 4,737 of record AWOL01S0102834.1, read on the forward strand.
GATCGTATTAGATGGCCCGGAAACTCTTTAGGTAATCAGGGTCCGGGGTCACGCGCCCACTCGGAAGGCGTGGGCATAGCATACGAAAATATGGGAATCGGGTGGCATTTTAGTTTTTTGACCAAAAAACGCAAAAACATGAGGAACGGTCATGGCGGAGCGGTGACTATTGTTCCTTAGGTCATATTTGATGGCCCGGAAAAATTGTAGAGGATCCCAGTCTGGAGGGGCCCGACCCACTCGGAAGGCGGCACACGAAAATATGGGAATGGGGCGGAATTCTAGTTTTTTGGCAGAAAAAGGCAAAGAAATGAGGAATGGTTATGGCAAGGAGGTGACTATGGTTCTTTAGGTCATATTTGATGGCCCTAAAAAACTTTAGGCGATCCGAGTCCGGGGGCCCAGGCCCACTCGGAAGGCGTGGGCTATAGCACACGAAAATATGGGAATCGGGCGGAATTCTAGTTTTTTGGCCGTAAAATGTAAAACAATGAGGAACGGTCATGGAGATGCGGTGACTATGGTTCCTTAGGTCGTTTTTGATGGCCCATAAAAGTTTAAGGATATTCGGGTCCGGGCAGCCCGGGCCCACTCAGAAGCTGTGGGATATGGCACACGAAAATATGGGAATCGGGCGGAATTCTAGTTTTTTGGCCGTAAATAGCCAAAAACCGAGGAACGGTCATGGTAGGGTGGTGAATATGGTTCCTTAGGTCATATTTGATGGCCCGGATAAGTTTAAGGCGATCCAGGTCTGGAGGGTCCCGACCCACTCGGAAGGTGGCTCACGCAAATATGGTAATCGGGCTGAATTCTAGTTTATTGGCCGTAAAACATAAACAAATGATGAACGGTCATGGAGAGGTGATGACTATGGTTCTTTATGTCGTATTTGATGGCCCGAAAAATTTTTAGGTGATCTGAGTCCGGGGGGCCGAGCCCACTGGGAAGGCGTGGGCTATAGCACACGAAAATATGGGAATCGGGCGGAATTCTATTTTTTTGGTTGTAAAACGCAAACCATGAGGAATGATCATGGCGAGGTGGTGACTATGGTTCTTTAGGTCGTATTTGACAGCCCGAAAATATTTTAGGCGATCCGAGTCCGGGGGCGCCAGCCCACTCGGAAGGCGTGGGTTATAACATACGAAAATATAGGAATCGGGCGGAATTTTAGTTTTTTGGCTGTAAAACGCAAAACATGAGGAACGGTCATGGAAAGGCAGTGACTATGGTTCTTTAGGTTGTATTTGATGGCCCGAAAAAATTTTAGGCGATCCGAGTCCGGGTGGCCCGGCCCACTCGAAAGGTGTGGGCTATAGAACACGAAAATATGGGAATCAGACGAAATTCTAGTTTTTTTGCCGTAAAATGATAAAAACGAGGAACGGTCATGGCATGGCGGTGAATATTGTTCCTTACGTCGTATTTGATGGCCCGAAAAAATTGTAGGCGATCCGGTTCCGGGGGGACCTTGCCCACTCGGATGACGTGGGCTATAGCACACGAAAATATGGGAATCAGGCGGAATTCTAGTTTTTTGGCCGTAAAAGGCAAAACAACGAGGAACGGCCAAGGCGGGGTGGTGGCTATGGTTCCTTAGGTCGTATTTGATGGCCCATAAAAATTTAAGGCAATTCGGGTCCGGGCGGCCCAGGCCCACTCAGAAAGCGTGGGATATAACACACGGAAATATGGGAATCGGGTAGAATTCTAGATTCTTTGCCGTAAAGCACAAAAAAATGAGGAACGGTCATGGCGAAGCGGTAAACTATGGTTCCTTAGATCGTATTTCATGGCCCGAAGAATGTTTTAGGTGATCGGGGTCCGGGGGCCCCCGCCCACTCAGAAGGCGTGGGCATAAAACACGAAAATATGAGAATCGGGCAGAATTCTAGTTTTTTGTCGGAAAATGTAAAACCATGAGGAACGGTCATAGCGCGGAGGTGACTATTGTTCCTTAGGTCATATTTGATAGCCCGAACAAATTATAGGCGATCCGGTTTGGGGGGGCCCGTGCCTACTCGAAAGGCGTGGGGCACACGAAAATATGAGAATCTGGCAGAATTCTAGTTTTTTGGCCATAAAACGCAAACAAACGAGGAACGGTCATAGCGGGGCGGTGAATATGGTTCCTTAGGTCGTATTTGATGGCCTGAAAAAATTTAAGGAGATCCGGGTCTAGAGGGGACCGACCCACTCGGAAGGCGGCACACGAAAATATGATAATCGGGCTGAATTCTAGTTTTTTGGCCGTAAAACGCAAAAACATGAGGAACGGTCATTGTGGGACGGTGACTATGGTTCCTTAGGTCGTATTTGATGGCCTGGAAAAATTTTAGGAGGTAGGGGTCCGAGGGGCCCGGGCCCTCTCGGAAGGCGTGGGCTTATAACACACGAAAATATGGAAATCGGGCAGAATTCTAGTTTTTGGCCGTAAAACGCAAAACTATGTGGAATGGTCATGGCAAGGCGGTGACTATGGTTCTTTAGGTCATATTCTATGGTCCAAAAAACATTTATGCGATACGAGTTTGGTCACCCGGACCCACTCGGAAGGAATGGGCTATGGCACATGAAAATATGCGAATCCGGCGGAATTCTAGTTTTTTGGCCGTAACACGCAAAACAATGAGGAACGCTCATGGCGGGGTGGTGACTATGGTTCCTTAGACCAAATTCGATGGCCCGAAAACATTTTAGGCGATCGGGGTCAGGGGGCTCGGGCCCACTCGGAAGGGGTGGGCTACAACACAAGAAAATATGGGAATAAGGTGGAATTCTAGGTTTTTTAGCTGTACAACGCAAAACCAATAAGGAACTGTCATGGCGTGGTGGTGACTATGGTTCTTTATGTCATATTTGATGGCCCGAAAAACTTTTAGGCTATTCGAGTCCGGGGGGCCCTGCCCAATCGGAAGGCGTGGGCGATAGCACACAAAAATATGAGAATCAGGCGAAATTCTAGTTTTTTTGCCGTAAAACGCAAAACAAACGAGGAATGGTCATGGTGAGGCGGTGACTATGGTTCTTTAGGTCGTATTTGATGGCCCAAAAAAATTTAGGCAATCCGAGTACGGGGGCCCGGCCCACTCGAAAGGCGTGGGCTATAGCACACGAAAATATGGGAATCGGGCTGAATTCTAGTTGTTTGGCTATAAAACGCAAAAATAGTGAGGACCGGTCATGGCGAGGTGGTGACTATGGTTCTTTAGGTCGCATTTGATGGCCCGAAAATTTTTTACGCGATCCGAGTCCGGGGGCCGAGCCCACACGGAAGGCGTGCGCACATGTAAATGTGGGAATCGGGCGGAATTCTAGTTTTCTGGCTGTAAAACGCAAAAAATGAGGAACAGTCATGGCGAGGCGGTGAGTATGGTTCCTTAGGTCGTATTTCATGGACTGGAAAAATTTTAGGCAATTTGGGTCCGGGAGGCCCTGCCCACTCGGAAGGCGTGGGCTATAGCACACGAACATATGGGAATCAGGCAGAATTCTAGTTATTTGGCCGTAATACGCAAAATAAGAGGAATGGTCATGGCGGGGCGGTGACTATTATTCCTTAAATCGTATTTGATGGCCCGGAAAAATTGTAGGCGATACGGTTCTTGGGGGCCTCTGCCCACTCGGAAGGCGTGGGCTATTGCACATGAAAATATGGGAATCGGGCGGAATTCTAGTTTTTTGGCCGTAAAACGCAAAACAACAAGGAGCGGTCATGGCGGGGCGGTGACTATGATTCCTTAGGTCATATTGGATGGCCCATAAAAATTTAAGACTATTCGGGTCCGGGCGGCCTTGGCCCACTCAGAAGGTGTGGGATGTAGCACACGAAAATATGGGAATCGGGCGGAATTCTAGTTTCTTGGTCGTAAAACGCAAAACAACGAGGAATGGTCATGGTGGGGAGGTGACAATGGTTCCTTATTTCATATTTGATGGCCCGAAAAAATTTAAGGCGATCCGAGTCTGGAGGGGCCCGACCCACTCGGAAGGTGGCACACGAAAATATGGTAATCGGGTTGAATTCTAGTTTTTTGGCCGTAAAAGGCAAAAACATGAGGAACGGTCATGGCTAGGTGGTGACTATGGTTCTTTAGGTCATATTTGATGGCCTAATAATATTTTAGGCGATCGAGGTTAGGGGGCTCGGGCCCACTCGAAAGGCGTGGGCAGCACACGAACATATGGGAATAAGGCTGAATTCTAGTTTTTTGGCCGTAAAATGCAAAAACAATGAGGAACGTTCATGGAGAGGTGGTGACTATGGTTCTTTAGGTCGTATTTGATGGACCAAAAAAATTTTAGGCGATCCGAGTTCGGGGGTCCCAGCCCACTCGGAAGGCATGGGCTATAGCACACAAAAATATGGGAATTAGGCGAAATTCTAGTTTTTTGGCTGTAAAACGCAAAAAATGAGGAACGATCATAGTGAGGCGGTGACTATAGTTCCTTAGGTCGTATTTCTTGCCCTGGAAAAATTTTAGGCGATCCGTGTCCGGGGGGCCCTGCCCACTCGGAAGGAGTGGGCTATAGCACACAAACATATGGAAATCGGGCGAAATTCTTGTTTTTTGGCCGGAAAACGCAAAATAAACGAGTAACATTGATGGCGAGGTGGTGACTATAGTTCTTTAGGTCGTATCTGATGGCCCGAAAAACTTTTAGGTGATCCGGGTCTGGGGGCCTGGCCCACTTGAAAGGCGTGGGCAATAGCACACGAAAATATGGAAATCGGGCGGAATTCTAATTGTTTTGGCCGTAAAACGTAAAAAAAGAGGAACGGTCATGGCAAGGCAGTGACTATTGTTCCTTAGGTCGTATTGGATTGCCCAGAAAAATTGTAGGCGATCCGGTTCTAGGGGGCCCGTGCCCACTCGAAGGCGTGGGCTAGCACACGAAAATATGGGAATCGGACGGAATTCTAGTTTTTTGGCTATAAAACGCAAAAACTGAGGAACGGTCATGGCGAGGCGGTTACTATGGTTACATAGGTCATATTCCGTGGTCTGGAAAAATTTTAGGTGATCCGGGTCCGGGGGCCCTGCCCACTTGGCAGGCGTGGGCTATAGCACACGAACTTATGAGAATCGGACGGAATTCTAGTTGTTTGGCCATAAAACACAAACTAAATGAGGAACGGTGATGGAGAGGCGGTCACTATGGTTCATTAGGTTGTATTTGATAGCCCGAAAAAATTTTAGGCGATCCGAGTCCGAGGACCCAGCCCACTCGGAAGGCGTGATCTATAGCACACGCAAATATGGGAATCGGGCGAAATTCTAGTTTTTTGGCTGTAAAACGCAAAACATGAGGAACGGTCATGGTGAGGCGGTGACTATGGTTCTTCAGGTCATATTTGATGGCCCGAAAAAATTTTAGGCGCTTCGAGTCCCGGGGGGGCACTCGGAAGGCGTGGGCTATAGCACACGAAAATATGGGAATCGGGCGGAAGTTTAGGTTTTTTGCCGTAAAATGCAAAAAAAGAGGAACATTCATGGTCGGGTGGTGACTATGGTTCCTTAGGTAATATTTGATGGTCCGAGAAAATTTTAGGCTATCGGGGTCCGAGGTGTCCGGGCCCACTCGGAAGGGGTGGGCTATAGCACACGAAAATAAGTGAATCGGGCGGAATTCTAGTTTTTTGGCTATAAAATGCAAAACATGAGGAACGGTCATGGCAAGGCAGTGACTATAGTTGCTTAGGTCGTATTTCATGGCCTGGAAAAATTTTAGGCGATCCGGGTCCGGGGGGCCCTGCCCACTCGGAAGGCGTGGGCTATAGCACACGAACTTATGAGAATCGGGCGGAATTCTAGTGTTTTGGCCTTAAAATGCAAAAGAAACGAGGAACGGTGATGGTGAGGCGGTGACTATGGTTCTTTAGGTCGTATTTGATGGCCCGAAAAAATTTTAGGCGATCCTAGTCCGGGGGGCCCGGCCCACTCGAAAGGCGTGGGCTACATAGCACACGAAAATATGGGAATCAGGAAAATTCTAGTTTTTTGGCCGTAAAACACAAACAATGTGGAATGGTCATGGCCCACTCGGTCAAATTTGATGGACTAAAAAGGTTTTGGTGATCGGGGACAGGGGGCCCGCGCCCACTCGGAAGGCGTGGGCTATATCACACGAAAATATGGGAATAAGACGGAATTCTAGTCTTTTGGACATAAAACGCAAATAATGAGGAACGGTCATGGCGAGGTGGTGACTATGGTTCTTTATGTCATATTTGACGGCCCAAAAAAATTTTAGGTGATCCGAGTCCGGGGGCCCAGCCCACTCGGAAGGCGTGAGCTATAGCACATGCAAATATGGGAATTAGGCGGAATTCTAGTTTTTTGGCTGTAAAACGCAAAAAATGAGGAACGGTCATGGCGAGGCGGTGACTATGGTTCTTAAGGT
>AWOL01S0102834.1:14778-26109 GCA_000715115.1 Nicotiana otophora
GGCGGGGCAGCGACTATGGTTCCTCAGGTCATATTCTATGACCGAAAAAGTTTTTAGGCGATCCGGGTTCAGGGGTTCGGGCAGAAACGGAAGGCGTGGGCTATAGCACACGAAAATATGGAAATCGGGCGGAGTATTAGTTTTTTTGCCATAAAACACAAAAAATGAGGAACAATCATGGGAAAGCGGTAACTATGGTTCCTTAGATCGTATTTCATGGCCCGGAAAATTTTTAGGCGATCGGGGTCTGGGGGCCCGCACCCACTCGGAAGGCGTGGGCATAGCACACAAAAATATGGGAATTGGCGGAATTCTTGTTTTTTGGCTGGCAAACGCATAACAACGAGGAACGGTCAAGGTGAGGCGGTGACTACTATTCCTTAGGTCGTATTGTATGGCCCGGAAAAATTGTAGGCGATCCGGTTTCGGGGGGCCTGGCCTGCACAGAAGGCGTGGGCTATAGCACACGAAAATATGGGAATCGGGCGGAATTCTAGTTTCTTGGCCGTAAAACGCAAAACAATGAGGAACGGTCAAGGCTGGGCGGTGACTATGGTTACTTAGGTCATACTTGGTGGCCCGAAAATTTTTTAGGCAATTCGAATTCGGGCGGCCCGGACCCACTCGGAAGGCATGGGCTATAGCACACGAAAATACGGGAATCGGGCGGAATTCTAGTTTCTTGGCTGTAAAACGAACAATATGAGGAACTGTAATGGCGGGGCGGTGACTATGGTTCCTTAGGTCGTATTCGATGGCCCGGAAAAATTTAAGGCGATCGGGGTCAGGGAGGCCCGGACCCACTCGGAAGGCGTGTGTTATAGCACACGAAAATATGAGAATCGGGAGAAGTTCTAGTTTCTTTGCCATAAAACGGAAAAAAACGAGGAACGGTCATGGCGGGGCGGTGACTATGGTCACTTAGGTCGTATTTGATGGCCTGGAAAAATTTAAGGCGATCCGGGTCTGAAGGGTCCCGACCCACTCGGAAAGCGGCACACGAAAATATGGTAATCAGGCTGAATTCTAATTTTTTGGCCGTTAAACACAAAACAAAAGAGGAACAGTCATGGTGGGGCGGTGACTATGGTTTCTTAGGTCGTATTGTATGGTCTGGAAAATTTTAGGCAATCGAGGTTCGAGGTGCTCGGGTCCACTCGGAAGGCGTGGGCTATAGCACACGAAAATATTGGAATCGGGCGGAATTCTAGTTGTTTGGTCGTAAAACGCAAACAAATGAGGAATGGTCATGGCAAGGCGGTGACTATGGTTCTTTAGGTCATATTGGATGGCCCGAAAAGTTTTTAGGTGATCAGAGTCTGGCCGGCCCGAACCCACTCGGAAGGCATGGGTTATAGCACACGAAAATATTGGAATCGGGCGGAATTCTAGTTGTTTGGTCGTAAAACGCAAACAAATGAGGAATGGTCATGGCAAGGCGGTGACTATGGTTCTTTAGGTCATATTGGATGGCCCGAAAAGTTTTTAGGTGATCAGAGTCTGGCCGGCCCGAACCCACTCGGAAGGCATGGGTTATAGCACACGAAAATATGGGAATCGGGGCGGAATTCTAGTTTCTTTGCCGTAAAACGCAAAAGAACGAGGAACGGTCATGGTAGGGAGGTGACTATGGTTCCTGAGGTTATATTAGATTGCCCAAAAAATTTTAAGGCTATCCGGGTCTAGAGGGGCCCGACCCACTCGGAAGGCGGCACACGAAAATATGGTAATCGGGCTGAATTCTAGTTTTTTGGCCGTACAACGCAAAACAATGAGGAACAGTCATGGTGGGGTGGCGACTATGGTTCCTTAGGTCGTATTTGATGGACCGGAAAACTTTTAGGCGATCGGGGTTAAAGGGGCCCGGGACCACTCGGAAAGCGTGGGCTATAGCATACGAAAATATGGGAATCGGGCGAAATTCCAGTTGTTTGGTCGTAAAACGCAAAACAATGAGGAATGGTCATGGAAAGGTGGTGACAATTGTTCTTTAGGTCATATTTGATGGCCCAGAAAACTTTTAGGCGATTCGAGTCCGGGCGGCCCGGACCCACTCGGAAGGCTTGGGCTATAGCACACGAAAATATGAGAATCGGGCGGAATTCTAGTTTCTTGGCCGTAAAACGCTTAAAATTGAGGAACGGTCATGGCGGGGTGGTGACTATGGTTCCTTAGGCCATATTCGATGGCCCGAAAAAATTTAAGGCGATTGGGGTCGGGGGCCCAGGCCCACTCGGAAGGCGTGGGCATAGCACACGAAAATATGGGAATGAGGCAGAATTCTTGTTTTTGTGCCGAAACACGCAACAAAAATGAGGAGAGGTCATGGAGGTACAGTGACTATGGTTCCTTAGGTCGTAATTGATAGCCCGGAAAATTTTTAGGCGATACGGGTACGGGGGGCCCTGCCCAATGGGAAGGCGTGGGATATATCACACGAAAATATGGGAATCGGGCGAAATTCTAGTTACTTGGCCGTAAAACGCAAACAAATGAGGAACAGTCATGGCGGGGCGGTGACTATGATTCCTTAGGTATTATGTGATAGCCCATAAATATTTTAGGCGATCGGGGTCCGGGGGGCCCTGGCCCACTCGGAAGGCATGGGCTATACGAAAATATGAGAATCGGGCGGAATTCTAGTTTTTTGTCCGTAAAACGCAAAACAATGAGGTGAGGTCATTGCGGGGCAGTGACTATGGTTCCTTAGGTCGTATTTGATGGCTTGGAAAATTTTTAGGCGATCCGGGTCCGGGGGACCCTGCCCAATGGGAAGGCGTGGGCTATATATCACGAAAATATGGGAATCAGGAGGAATTCTAGTTTTTTGGCCGTAAAACGCAAAACAATAGGAACGGTCATGGCAAGGAGTTGGGTATGGTTCTTTAGGTCGTATTTGATTGCCCGAAAATTTGTTAGACGATCCGAGTCCTGCGGGGCGGCCCACTCAGAAGGCGTGGGCTATAATACACGAAAATATAGGAATCGGGCGGAATTTTAGTTTTTTGGTCATAAATCGCAAAACATGAGGAACAATCATGGGGAAGCGGTAACTATGGTTCCTTAGATCGTATTTCATAGGCCGGAAAATTTTTAGGCGATCTTGGTCGGGGGCCCGCACCCACTCGAAGGCATGGGTATAGCACACAAAAATATGGGAATTTGGCAGAATTCTAGTTTTTTCACAGGAAAATGCAAAACACGAGGAACGATCATGGCGGGGTGATGACAATGGTTCCTTAGGCCGTATTAGAAGGCCCAGAAAATTTTTAGGCACTCCGGGTCTGGGGGCCGGGCCCACTCGGAAGGCGGGGGCTATAGCACACGAAAATATGGGAATCAAGCGGAATTCTTGTTTCTTGGCCGTAAAATGCAAAACAACGAGGAACGATCATGGCAGGGCGGTGAATATGGTTACTTAGGTCGTATTTGATGGCCCAGAAAAATTTTAGGCGATCAGGGTCTGGAGGGGCCCGACCCACTCGGAAGGCGGCACACGAAAATATGGTAATCGGCCTGAATTCTAGTTTTTTGGCCGTAAAACACAAAACAATGAGGAACAGTCATGGTTCGGCAGTGGCTGTGGTTCCTTAGGCCGTATTTGACGGTCCGAAAAAATTTTAGGCGATTGGTGTCCGAGGTCCCCGGGCCCACTCGGAAGGCGTGGGCTATAGCACACGAAAATATGGGAATCGGGCGGAAGTCTAGTTGTTTGGCCGTAAAATGCAAACAAATGAGGAATGGTCATGGCAAGACGGTGACTATGGTTCTTTAGGTTATATTTTATTGCCCGAAAAAAAGTTTAGGCGATTCGAGTCCGGGCAGCCCGGATCCACTCGTAAGGCATGGGCTATAGCACACGAAAATATGGGAATCGGGCGGAATTCTAGTTTCTTGACCGTAAAATGCAAAAGTATGCGGAACGGTCATGGAGGGGCGGTGACTATGGTTCCTTAGGTCGTATTTGATGGCCCGAAAAAATTTAAGGCGATCGGGGTCAGGGAAGCCCAGTCCCACTCGGAAGGCGTGGACAATAGCACACGAAAATAGGGGAATCAGGCGGAATTCTAGTCATTTGGCCGCAAAATGAAAACAAATGAGGAATGGTCATGGCAAGGCGGTGACTATGGTTCTTTAGATCATATTTGACGGCCTGAAAAAACTTTAGGCGATCCGAGTCTGAGCAGCCCGGACCCACTCGGAAGGCATGGGCTATGGCACATGAAAATATGGGTATCAGGCGGAATTTTACTTTCTTGGCCATAACATGAAAAACAACGAGGAATGCTCATGGAGGGGAGGTGACTATGGTTCCTTAGATTGAATTTGATGGCCCAAAAACATTTTAGGCGATCGGGGTCAGGGGGGCCAGGCCCACTCGGAAGGCGTGGGCTATAGCACACGAAAATATGGGAATAAGGCGGAATTCTAGTTGTTTGGCTATAAAACACAAATACAATGAGGAACGGTCATAGCTAGGTGGTGACTATGGTTCTTTAGGTCGTATTTGATGGCTCAAAAATATTTTAGGCGATCAAAGTCTGGGGGCCCAGCCCACTCGGAAGGCGTGGGCTATAACACACGAAAATATGGGAATCAGGCGGAATTATAGTTTCTTGGCCGTAAAAGGCAAAAAAACGAGAAAAGGTCATGGTGGAATGCTGAATATGGTTCCTTAGGTCGTATTTGATGGCTCAAAAATATTTTAGGCGATCAAAGTCTGGGGGCCCAGCCCACTCGGAAGGCGTGGGCTATAACACACGAAAATATGGGAATCAGGCGGAATTATAGTTTCTTGGCCGTAAAAGGCAAAAAAACGAGAAAAGGTCATGGTGGAATGCTGAATATGGTTCCTTAGGTCGTATTTGATGGCTCAAAAATATTTTAGGCGATCAAAGTCTGGGGGCCCAGCCCACTCGGAAGGCGTGGGCTATAACACACGAAAATATGGGAATCAGGCGGAATTATAGTTTCTTGGCCGTAAAAGGCAAAAAAACGAGAAAAGGTCATGGTGGAATGCTGAATATGGTTCCTTAGGTCGTATTTGATGGCTCAAAAATATTTTAGGCGATCAAAGTCTGGGGGCCCAGCCCACTCGGAAGGCGTGGGCTATAACACACGAAAATATGGGAATCAGGCGGAATTATAGTTTCTTGGCCGTAAAAGGCAAAAAAACGAGAAAAGGTCATGGTGGAATGCTGAATATGGTTCCTTAGGTCGTATTTGATGGCTCAAAAATATTTTAGGCGATCAAAGTCTGGGGGCCCAGCCCACTCGGAAGGCGTGGGCTATAACACACGAAAATATGGGAATCAGGCGGAATTATAGTTTCTTGGCCGTAAAAGGCAAAAAAACGAGAAAAGGTCATGGTGGAATGCTGAATATGGTTCCTTAGGTCGTATTTGATGGCCGTAAAAAATTCAAGGCGATCCGGGTTTGGAGGGGCCCAGCCTAATTGGAAGGAGGCACACGAAAATATGGGAATCGGGCGGAATTCTAGTTTTACGTCCGGGAAAAGCAAAAGAACTAGAAACGTTCATGGCTGGGCGGTGATTATGGTTCCTTAGGTCGTATTTGATGGCATGGAAAAATTTTAGGGGATTCGGCTCCTGGGGGCCCGTGCCCACTCGGAAGGCGTGGGCTATTGCACACGAAAATATCGGAATCAGGCGAAATTCTAGTTTTTTGGCCGTAAAACGCAAAAGAACGAGGAATGGTCATAGCGGGACGGTGGCTATGGTTCCTTAGGTCGTATTAGATGGCCCATAAAATTTTTAGGCTATTCGGGTCCGGGCGGCCCGGGCACACTTAGAAGGCGTGGGCTATAGCACACGAAAATATGTGAATCGTGCGGAATTCTAGTTTCTTAGGCGTAGAACGCAAAAACAAACAAGGGAATGTCATGGAAGGGCGGTGACTATGGTTCCTTATGTCGTATTTGATGGATCGAAAAAATTTAAGGCGATCGAGGTTCGGAGGGGCCCGACCCACTTGGAATGCGGCACACAAAAATATGGTAATTAGGCTGAATTCTAGTTTTTTGGCCGTAAAAGGCAAACAAACGAGGTACGGTCATGGAGGAGCGGTGACTAATGTTCCTTATGTCATATTTGTTGGCCCGAAAAAATTTTAGGCGATCGGGGTTCGGGGGACCTAGGCCCACTCGAAAGGCGCTCCGCCATGACCGTTCCTCCCTATTTTGCATTTTACGGCCAAAAAACTAGAATTTCGCCCGATTCCCATATTTGCGTGTGTTATAGCCCACGCCTTCCGAGTGGGCCAGGGCCGCCTGGACCCCGATTGCCTAAAAGTTTTTAGGGCCATCAAATACGACCTAAGGAACCATAGTCACTGCCCCGCCATTACCGTTCCTCGTTTAGTTTGTGTTTTACGACCAAAAAATTAGAATTCAGCCCGATTACCATATTTTTGTGTGCTGCCTTACGAGTGAGCCGGGCCTCTCCGGACCCGGATCGTCTTATATTTTTTCGAGGCCATCAAATATGACCTAAGGAACCATAGTCACCGCCTCTCCATGACCGTTCCTCATTATTTTGCGTTTTACGGCCAAGAAACTAGAGATCCGCCTGATTTCCATATTTTTGTGTGCTATAGCCCACGCCTTCCGAGTGGGCCCGGCCCCCCCCGAAATCGGATCGCCTAAAATCTTTCCGCGCCATCAAATACGACCTAAGGAACCATAGTCACCGATTTGCCATGACCGTTCCTCGTGTTTTGCGTTTTAAGGCCAAAAAACTAGAATTCCACCTAATTTTCATATTTTCGTGTGCTATATCCCACGCCTTCCGAGTGGGCCCAGGCTCTCCAAACCCGGATCGCCTAAAATTTTTACCGACCATTAAATAGGACCTAAGGAACCATAGTCACCGCCCTGCCATGACCGTTCCTTGATTGTTTTGCGTTTTACGGCCAAAAGACTAGAATTCCGCATGATTCCCATATTTTCGTTTGCTATAGCCCACGCCTTCCGAGTGGGCCAGGGCTCCCCGGAACAGGATCGCTTAAAATTTTTTCGGGCCATCAAATACAGCCTAAGGAACCATAGTCACCGCTTCGCCATGACCGTTCCTTGCTTTTTTGTATTTTAAGTCCAATAAACTAGAATTCCATCTGATTCCCATATTTTTGTATGCTATCGCCCACGCCTTCCGAGTGGGCCCGGGCCCTTCAAACCCGAATCGCATAAAATTATTTTGGGCTATCAAATAGGACCTATGGAACCATAATCCCCGCCTCGACATGACCGTTTCTCCTTTGTTTACGGCCAAAAAACTAGAATTCCTCCCAATTCCCATATTTTCGGGTGCAATAACCCACGCCTTCCGAGTGGCCCAGGGCCCAACAGAACCGGATCGCCTAAATTTTTTTTGGGCCCTCAAATACGACTTAAGGTACCATAGTCACCACCCAGCCATGACCGTTCCTCGTCTTTTTTGCGTTTTACGGCCAAGAAACTAGAATTCCGCCCGATTCCTATATTTTCATGTGCTATAGCCCACGCCTTCCAAGTGGGCCCGGGCTGCCGGACTCGGATAACCTAAGATTCTTTCGAGCCTTCAAATATTACCTAAAGAACCACAGACACCGTTTTTCCATGACCGTACCTCTCTGTTTTGCGTTTTACGGCCAAGAAACTAGAATTCCGCCCGATTCCTATATTTTCATGTGCTATAGCCCACGCCTTCCAAGTGGGCCCGGGCTGCCGGACTCGGATAACCTAAGATTCTTTCGAGCCTTCAAATATTACCTAAAGAACCACAGACACCGTTTTTCCATGACCGTACCTCTCTGTTTTGCGTTTTACGGCCAAGAAACTAGAATTCCGCCCGATTCCTATATTTTCATGTGCTATAGCCCACGCCTTCCAAGTGGGCCCGGGCTGCCGGACTCGGATAACCTAAGATTCTTTCGAGCCTTCAAATATTACCTAAAGAACCACAGACACCGTTTTTCCATGACCGTACCTCTCTGTTTTGCGTTTTACGGCCAAGAAACTAGAATTCCGCCCGATTCCTATATTTTCATGTGCTATAGCCCACGCCTTCCAAGTGGGCCCGGGCTGCCGGACTCGGATAACCTAAGATTCTTTCGAGCCTTCAAATATTACCTAAAGAACCACAGACACCGTTTTTCCATGACCGTACCTCTCTGTTTTGCGTTTTACGGCCAAGAAACTAGAATTCCGCCCGATTCCTATATTTTCATGTGCTATAGCCCACGCCTTCCAAGTGGGCCCGGGCTGCCGGACTCGGATAACCTAAGATTCTTTCGAGCCTTCAAATATTACCTAAAGAACCACAGACACCGTTTTTCCATGACCGTACCTCTCTGTTTTGCGTTTTACGGCCAAGAAACTAGAATTCCGCCCGATTCCTATATTTTCATGTGCTATAGCCCACGCCTTCCAAGTGGGCCCGGGCTGCCGGACTCGGATAACCTAAGATTCTTTCGAGCCTTCAAATATTACCTAAAGAACCACAGACACCGTTTTTCCATGACCGTACCTCTCTGTTTTGCGTTTTACGGCCAAGAAACTAGAATTCCGCCCGATTCCTATATTTTCATGTGCTATAGCCCACGCCTTCCAAGTGGGCCCGGGCTGCCGGACTCGGATAACCTAAGATTCTTTCGAGCCTTCAAATATTACCTAAAGAACCACAGACACCGTTTTTCCATGACCGTACCTCTCTGTTTTGCGTTTTACGGCCAAAAACATAGAATTTCGCGTGATTCCCATATTTTCGTGTGCTATAGCCCATGCCTTTCGAGTGGGCCCGGGCCGCCCGGACCCGGATAGCCTACGATTTTTTCGGCCTATCAAATACGACCTAAGGAACCATAATCACCGCCCCTCCATGACCGTTCCTCCTTTTTTTGCGTTTTACGGTCAAAAAACTGTAATTCCGCCCAATTCCCATATTTTCATGTGCTATAGCCCACGCCTTTCGAGTGGGCTAGGGCCGCCCTGACCCCGATCGCCTAAAAGTTTTCCGGGCCATCAAATATGACCTAAGGAACCATAATCACCGCCCCGCCATGACCGTTCCTCTCTTTGCATTTTACGACCAAAAAACTAGATTTCTGTCGGATTATCATATTTTCGTATGCCACCTTACGAGTGGGCCGGGCCCCTACGGACCCGGATCGCCTTATATTTTTTCCGAGGCCATCAAATGCAACATAAGGAATCATAGTCACCACCTCGACTTGATCGTTCCTCATTGTTTTGCATCTTACGGCCAAGAAAGTAGAA
This sequence comes from Nicotiana otophora, assembly GCA_000715115.1. Classification (NCBI taxonomy): domain Eukaryota; kingdom Viridiplantae; phylum Streptophyta; class Magnoliopsida; order Solanales; family Solanaceae; genus Nicotiana; species Nicotiana otophora. The sequence continues at coordinate 24,053 of AWOL01S0102834.1, forward strand.
TTCTGCTTGATTCCCATATTTTCATGTGCTATACCCACGCCTTCCGAGTGGGCCCGGGCCTGCAGAACCAGATCGCCTAAGATTTTTTCAGGACATCATATACGACCTAAGGAACCATAATCACCGCCCCGCCATAACCGTTCCTCATTTCTTTTGCGTTTTACGGCCAAAAAACTAGAATTCCGCTCGATTCCCATATTTTCGTGTGCTATAGCCCACGCCTTCCGAGTGAGCCTGGGCCGCCGAACCTGGATAGCCTAAAATTTTTTCGGGCCTTCAAATACGACCTAAAGAACCATAGTTACTTCCTCACCATGACCGTTCCTTGTTACTTTTGCATTTTATGGCCAAGAAACTATAATTCCGCCCGATTCCCATATTTTCGTGTGCTATAGCCCACGCCTTCCGAGCGGGCCCGGACCGCCGTACCTGGATAGCCTAATATTTTTTTGGGCCATCAAATACGACCTAAAGAACCATAGTCACTGCCTTGCGATGACCGTTCCTCATTATATTTGCGTTTTACGGCCAAAAAACTAGAATTCCGACCAATTCCCATATTTTTGTGTGCTATAGCCCACGCCTTCCGAGTGGGCCAGGGCCCCCCGAAACAAGATCGTCTAAATTTTTCGGAGCCATCAAATACGACCTAAGGTACCATAGTCACCGCTCCGCCATGACCTTTCCTTGCTTTTTTGCGTTTTAAGGCCAAAAAACTAGAATTCCGTCCGATTCCCATATTTTCATGTGCTTAGCCCACGCCTTCCGAGTGGGCCCGGGCATCCCGGACCGCGATCGCCTAAAAAAATTTCGGGCCATCAATTATGACCTATGGTACCATAGTCATCTCCTCTCCATGACCGTTCCTTGTTGTTTTGCGTTTTACGGCCAAAAATCTAGAATTCTGCCTCATTCCCATATTTTCGTGTGCTATAGCTTCCGAGAAGGCCCGGTCCCTCCGGACCCGAATCACCTAAAATTTTTTCGGGCCATCTAATACAACCTAAGGAACCATAGTCACTGCCCCTCCATGACCGTTCTTTGCTTTTTTGCGTTTTATGGCCAAAACAATAGAATGCCGCCCGATTCCCATATTTTCGCATGCAATAGCCCACGCTTTCCGAGTGGCCACGAGCCCCCGGAACCGGATCGCCTAAAATTATTTTGGGCCATCAAAAACAACCTAAGGTACCATAGTCACCGCCCCTCCATGACCGTTCCTCATTGGTTTTGCGTTTTACGGCCAAGAAACTAGAATTCTGCCCGATTTCCATATTTCTGTGTGCTATAGTCCACGCCTTCCGAGTGGGCCCGGGCCACCGGACCCGGATAACCTAAGATTTTTTAGGGCCTTCAAATACGACCTAAAGAACCATAGTCACCGTTTTGCCATGAACGTTCCTCCCTTTTTTGCGTTTTACGGCCAAAAAACTAGAATTTTGCGTGATTTCCATATTTTCGTGTGCTACAGCCCATGCCTTCCGAGTGGGCCCGGGCCGCCCAGAACCGGATAGCCTAAGATATTTTTACCCTATCAAATACGACCTAAGGAACCATAATCAATGCCCCGCCATGATTGTTCCTCCCTTTTTTGCGTTTTACGGTAAAAACACTACAATTTCGCCTGATTCAAATATTTGCGTGTGCTCTAGCCCATGCCATCCGAGTGGGCCCGAGCCGCCCGGACCCGGATCGCCTAAAAAATTTTCGGGCCATCACATACGAACTAAGGAACCATAGTCACTGCCCCACCATGACCGATCCTCATTTAGTTTGTGTTTTATGACCAAAAAACTAGAATTCAGCCCGATTACCATATTTTCGTGTACAGCCTTACGAGTGAGCCGGGCCCCTCTGGACCCGAATCGCCTTATATATTTCTGAGGCTATCAAATACGACCTGAGGAACCATAGTCACCGCCTCTCCATGACCGTTCCTCATTTTTGTTCGTGTGCTATAGCCCACGCCTTCCGAGTGGGCCCGGGCCCCCCGGAACCGGATCGCCTAAAATCTTTCCGGGCCACCAAATACGGCCTAAGGAACCATAGTCACTGCC
>AWOL01S0102837.1:0-14099 GCA_000715115.1 Nicotiana otophora
CTATAGCCCACGCCTTCCGAGTGGGCCCGGGCCCTCCAGACCCGGATCGCTTAAAATATTTTCGGGCCATCTAATACGACCTAAGGAACCATAGTCACCGCCCCGCCATGACCGTTCCTCGTTCTTTTTTGCATTTTACGGCCAAGAAACTAGAATTCTGCCCGATTCCCATATTTTGCGTGATTCCCATATTTTCATGTGCTATAGTCCACGCCTTCCGAGTGGGCCCGGGCCGCCCCGACCCAGATAGCCTAAGATTTTTTCGTCCCATCAAATACGACCTAAGGAACCATAGTTATCGCCCCGCCATGACCGTTCCTCCTTTCTTTTACGTTTTATTGTCAAAAAACTAGAATTTCGCCCGATTCCCATATTTTCGTATGCTATAGCCCACGCCCCTCGGGTGGGCCCGGGCAGCCCGGACCCCGATTGCCTAATTTTTTCGGGCCATTAAATACGACCTAAGGAACCATAGTCACCGCCCCGCCATGACCGTTCCTCCTTTCTTTTACGTTTTATTGTCAAAAAACTAGAATTTCGCCCGATTCCCATATTTTCGTATGCTATAGCCCACGCCCCTCGGGTGGGCCCGGGCAGCCCGGACCCCGATTGCCTAATTTTTTCGGGCCATTAAATACGACCTAAGGAACCATAGTCACCGCCCCGCCATGACCGTTCCTCCTTTCTTTTACGTTTTATTGTCAAAAAACTAGAATTTCGCCCGATTCCCATATTTTCGTATGCTATAGCCCACGCCCCTCGGGTGGGCCCGGGCAGCCCGGACCCCGATTGCCTAATTTTTTCGGGCCATTAAATACGACCTAAGGAACCATAGTCACCGCCCCGCCATGACCGTTCCTCGTTTATTTGTGTTTTATGGCCAAGAAACTAGAATTCCGCCTCATTCCCATATTTTCGTGTGCTATAGCCACGCCTTCCGTGTGGCCCCGGGCTACCCATACCCGAATAGCCTAAAATATTTTTGGGCCATCAAATACGACCTAAGGAACCATAGTCACCACCCTGCCATAACCGTTCCTCGTTTTTTTACGTTTTACGGCCAAAAAACTAGAATTCCGCCTGATTCCCATATTTTCGTGTGCTATAGCCCACGCTTTCCGAGAGGGTCCGGGCACCCGGACCCCGATCGCCTAAACGTTTTCCGAGTCATCACATATGACCTAAGGAACCATAGTCATCGCCCCGCCATTACCCTTCCTCGATTATTTGTGTTTTACGGCCAAGAAACTAGAGATCCGCCTGATTCCCATATTTTCGTGTGCTATAGCCCACGCCTTCCGAGTGGGCCCGGCCCCCCCGGAATTGGATCGCCTAAAATCTTTCCGCGCCATCAAATATGACCTAAGGAACCATTGTCATCGATCTGCCATGACCATTCCTCGTGTTTTGCGTTTTAAGGCCAAAACACTAGAATTCCGCCTAATTTCCTTATTTTCGTGTGCTATATCCCACGCCTTCCGAGTGGGCCTGGGCTCTCCAAACCCGGATAGCCTAAAAATTTTCCCGACCATAATAGGACCTAAGGAACCATAGTCACCGCCCCGCCATGACTGTTCCTTGTTTGTTTTGCGTTTTACGGCCAAAAGACTAGAATTCCGCACAATTCCCATATTTACGTGTGCTATAGTCCACGCCTTCCGAGTGGGCGAGGGCTCCCCGGAACAGGATCGCTTAAAACTTTTTCGGGCCATCAAATACGGCCTAAGGAACCATAGTCACCGCTCTGCCATGACCGTTCCTTGCTTTTTTGCATTTTATGGCCAATAAACTAAAATTCCATCTGATTCCCACATTTTGTATGCTATAGCCAACGCCTTCCGAGTGGGCCCGGGCCCTTCCAACCCGGATCGCATAAAAATTTTCTGGGCTATCAAATAGGACCTATGGAACCATAGTCACCGCCCCGCCATGATCGTTCCTCGTTTGTTTTGCGTTTTACGGCCAAAACACTAGAATTCCTCCCGATTCCCATATTTCCGTGTGAAATAGCCCACGCCTTTCGAGTGGCCCAGGGCCCCCCGGAACCGGATCGCCTAACATTTTTTTGGGCCATCAAATACGACCTAAGGTACCATAGTCACCACCCAGCCATGACCGTTCCTCGTCTGTTTTGCATTTTACAGCCAAGAAATTAGAATTCCGCCCGATTCCCATATTTTCGTGTGCTATAGCCCACGCCTTCCGAGCGGGCCCGGGCCTCCGGACTCGGATAACCTAAGATTTTTTCGAGCCTTCAAATATGACCTAAAGAACCATAGACACCGTTTTTCCATGACCGTTCCTCTCTTTTTTGCGTTTTACGGCCAAAAACATAGAATTTCGCGTGATTCCCATATTTTCGTGTGCTATAGCCCATGCCTTTCGAGTGGGCCCGGGCCGCCCGGACCCGGATAGCCTACAATTTTTTCAGCCTATGAAATACGACCTAAGAAACCATAATCACCACGCCACCATGACCGTTCCTCCCTTTTTTACGTTTTACGGTCAAAAAACTATAATTCCGCCCGATTCCCATATTTTCATGTGCTATAGCCCACGCCTTCCTAGTGGGCCCGGGCCCTCCAAACCTGGATCGCCTAAAAATTTTCCAGGCCATCAAATAGGACCTAAGGAACCATAGTCACTGCCCCGCCATGACCGTTCCTCGTGGTTTTGCATTTTACGGCCAAAAAACTAGAATTTCCCCCGATTCCCATATTTTCGTATGCGTAGCCCACGCCTTCCGAGTGGGACCAGCCCTCCCGGAACCGGATCGCCTAAAATTTTTCCGAGCCATCCAATACGACCTAAGTAACCATAGTCACCGCTCCGTCATGACTGTTCCTTGCTTGTTTGCGTTTTATGGCCAAATAACTAGAATTCCGTCTGATTCCTACATTTGTTTGTGCTATATAGCCCACGCCTTCTGAGTGGGCGCTGGCCCTCTAAACCCGGATCGCCTAAAATTTTTCTAAGCCATTAAATAGGACCTAAGGAACCATAGTCACCGCGCTGCCATGACCGTTCCTCGTTTCTTTTGTGTTTTATGGCCAAAAAACTAGAATTCTGCTAGATTTCCATATTTTCGTGTGCTATAGCCCATGCCTTCCGAGAGGGCCCGGGATCGCGATCTCCTAAAATGTTTTCGGGCCATCAATAATGACCTAAGGTACCATAGTCACCGCCTCGCCATCACTGTTCCTCATTTGTTTTGCGTTTTACGGCTAAAAATCTAGAATTCATCCTGATTCCCATATTTTCGTATGCTATAGCTTCCGAATGGGCCCGGGCCCTCCTGACCCGATCGCTTAAAATATTTTTGGGCCATCTAATATGACCTAAGGAACCATAGTCACCGCCCTGCAATGAACGTTCCTTGCTTTTTTGCGTTTTACGCCCAAAAACCTAGAAGTTTGCCCGATTCCCATATTTTCGTGTGCTATAGCCCCCGCCTTCCGAGTGGCCCCGGGCCCCCTAGAACCGGATCACCTAAAATTTTTCCGGGCCATCGAATACGACCTAAGGAACCATAGTCACCGCCCCGCCATGACCGTTCCTCGTTCTTTTTTGCGTTTTACGGCCAAGAAACTAGAATTCTGCCCGATTCCATATTTTCGTGTGCTATATAGCCCACGCCTTCCCATGACCGTTTCAACATTTTTTGCGTTTTACGGCCAAAATACAAGAATTTTGCGTGATTCCCATATTTTCGTGTGCTATAGTCCACGCCTTCCGAGTGGGCCCGGGCCGCCCCGACCCGGATAGCCTAAGATATTTTCGTCCCATCAAATACGACCTAAGGAACCATAGTTACTGCCCCGCCATGACCGTTCCTCCTTTCTTTTGCGTTTTATGGTCAAAAAACTAGAATTCCGCCCGATTTAGCCCGGACCCCGATTGCCTAATTTTTTCGGGCCATTAAATACGACCTAAGGAACCATAGTCACCGCCCCGCCATGACCGTTCCTCGTTTATTTGCATTTTACGGACAAGCAACTAGAATTCCGCCCGATTTAGCCCGGACCCCGATTGCCTAATTTTTTCGGGCCATTAAATACGACCTAAGGAACCATAGTCACCGCCCCGCCATGACCGTTCCTCGTTTATTTGCATTTTACGGACAAGCAACTAGAATTCCGCCTCATTCCCATATTTTCGTGTGCTATAGCCACGCCTTCCGTATGGGCCCGGGCTACCCATACCCGAATAGCCTAAAATATTTTTGGGCCATCAAATACGACCTAAGGAACCATAGTCACCACCCTGCCATAACCGTTCCTCGTTTGTTTACGTTTTACGGCCAAAAAACTAGAATTCCGCCTGATTCCCATATTTTCGTGTGCTATAGCCCACGCTTTTCGAGTGGGTCCGGGCACCCGGACCCCGATCGCCTAAACTTTTTTTGGGTCATCAAATACGACCTAAGGAACCATAGTCACCGCCCAGCCATTACCGTTCCTCGATTATTTGTGTTTTACGGCCAAGAAACTAGAGATCCGCCTGATTCCCATATTTTCGTGTGCTACAGTCCACGCCTTCCGAGTGGGCCCAGCCCCCCCGGAATTGGATCGCCTAAAATCTTTCCACGCCATCCAATATGACCTAAGGAACCATAGTCACTGATCTGCCATGACCGTTCCTCGTGCTTTGCATTTTAAGGCCAAAAAACTAGAATTCCGCCTAATTTCCATATTTTCGTGTGCTATATCCCACGCCTTCCGAGTGGGCTAGGGCTCTCCAAACCCGGATCGCCTAAAATTTTTTCCGACCATTAAATAGGACCTAAGGAACCATAGTCACCGCCCTTCCATGACCGTTCCTTGTTTGTTTTGCGTTTTATGGCCAGAAGACTAGAATTCCGCACGATTCCCATATTTTCGTGTGCTATAGCCCACGCCTTCTGAGTGGGCCAGGGCTCCCCGGAACAGGATCGCTTAAAATTTTTTCGGGCCATCAAATACGGCCTAAGGAACCATAGTCACCGCTCCGCCATGACCGTTCCTTGCTTTTTTGAATTTTAAGGCTAATAAACTAGAATTCCATCTGATTCCCATATTTTTGTATGCTATAGCCAACGCCTTCTGAGTGGGCCCGGGCCCTTCAAACCCGGATCGCATAAAGTTTTTCTGGGCTATCAAATAGGACCTATGGAACCATAATCACCGCCCCGCCATTATCGTTCCTCGTTTGTTTTGCGTTTTACGGCCAACAAATAAGAATTCCTCCCGATTCCCATATTTTCGTGCGCTATAGTCCACGCCTTCCGAGTGGGCTCGGGCCGCCGGACCCGGATAACCTAAGATTCTTTAGGGCCTTCAAATACGTCTTAAAGAACCATAGTCACCATTTTGCTATGACCGTTCCTCCCTTTTTTGCGTTTTACGGCCAAACAAACTACAATTTCGCGTGATTCCCATATTTTCGTGTGCTATAGCCCACGCCATTGAGTGGGCCCGAGCCGCCCGGACCCGGATCGCCTAAAACTTTTCCGGGCCATCAAATACGACCTAAGGAACCATAGTCACTGTCCCACCATGACCGTTCCTCATTTAGTTTGTGTTGTATGACTAAAAAATTAGAATTCAGCCCGATTACCATATTTTCGTGTGCAGCCTTACGAGTGAGTCGGGCCCCTCCGGACCCGAATTGCCTTATATTTTTCTGAGGCTATCAAATATGACCTGAGGAACCATAGTCACCGTCTCTCCATGACCGTTCCTCATTCTTTTCGTGTGCTATAGCCCACGCCTTCCGAGTGGGCCCGGGCCCCCCGGAACCGGATCGCCTAAAATCTTTCCGGGCCACCAAATACGGCCTAAGGAACCATAGTCACCGCTCCTCCATGACCGTTCCTTGCGTTTTTGCGTTTTAAGGCCAAAACACTAGATTTCCATCTATTTCCCATATTTTTGTATGCTATAGCCCCCCCCGCCTTCCGAGTGGGCCCGGGCCCTCCAAACACGGATCGCCTAAACTTTTTTTGGGCCTTCAAATAAGACATATGGAACCATAGTCACCTCCCCGCCATGACCGTTCCTCGTTTGTTTTACATTTTACGGCCAAAACACTAGAATTCCGACTGATTCGTGTGTTATAGCCTACGCCTTCCGAGTGGGCCAGGGCCCCCCAGAACATGATCGCCTAAATTTTTCTGATCCATTAAATATTACCTAAAGAACAATAGTAACCGCTCCGCCATGACCGTTCCTTGCTTTTTTGCATTTTAAGGCCAAAAAACTAGAATTCCACCTGATTCCCATATTTTCGTATGTTATAGCTTCCGAGTGGGCTTGGTCCATCCGGAATCGGATCACCTAAAAAATTTTCGGGCCATCTAATACTACCTAAGGTACCATTGTCACTGCCCCTCCATGACCGTTCTTTGCTTTTTTGTGTTTTACGGCCAAAAAACTAGAATTCCGCCCGATTCCCATATTTTCGTGTGATATAGCCCACGTCTTCCGAGTGGCCCCTGGCCCCCCGGAACCGGATCGCCTAAAATTTTTTTGGGCCATCAAATACGCCCTAAGGTACCATAGTCACTGCCCTGCCATGATCGTTCCTCGTTTTCTTTGCGTTTTACGGCCAAGAAACTAGAATTCTGCCAGATTCCCATATTTTCATGTGCTATAGCCCACGACTTTCGAGTGGGCCCGGGCCGCCGGACCCGGATAACCTAAGATTTTTTCAGGCCTTCAAATATGACCTAAAGAACCATAGTCACCACCTTGCCATGACCGTTCCTCCCCTTTTTGCATTTTACGACCAAAAAACTAGAATTTCGCGTGATTCCCATAATTTCGTGTGCTATAGCCCCTGCCTTCCGAGTGGGCCAGGGCCGCCCGAACCCGGATAACCTAAAACCTTTTCGGGCCATCAAATATGACCTAAGGAACCATAGTCACTGCCTCGCCATGACTGTTCCTCCCTTTTTTGTGTTTTATGGCTAAAAAACTAGAATTCCGCCCGATTCCCATATTTTCGTGTGCTATAGCCCACGCCTTCCGAGTGGGCCCGGGCCCGTCGGAACGCGGATCGCCTAAAATATTTTCGGGCCATCCAATACGACTTAAGGAACCATATTCACCGCCCCGCCATGACCGTTCCTCATTTGTTTGCGTTATACGGATAAAAATAGAATTGCGTCACATTCCCATATTTTTGTGTTCTATAGCCCACGCCTTTCGAACCGAGCCCAGCCCCCAGACCCGGATTGCCAAAAACTTTTCGAGCCATCAAATACGACCTTAGGAAGCATATTCACCGCCCCACCATGATCGTTCCTTGTTTTTTTCATTTTACGGCTAAAAAACTAAAATTCCACCCAATTCCCATATTTTCGTGTGCTATAGCCCACGCCTTTTGAGTGTGCTCGGGCCCCCCAAAATTGGATCGCCTAAAAGTTTACTGGGCCATCAATTACGACCTAAGGAACCATAGTCATCACCCCGCCATGACCATTCCTCGTTTGTTGCATTTTACGGATAGAAAACTAGAATTTCGCGTGATTCCCAAATTTTGTGTGCAATAGCCCACGCCTTCCGAGTGGGCCCGGGCCGCCCGGACTCGGATAGCCTAAGATTTTTTCAGCCCATCAAATACAACCAAAGAAACCATATTCACCGCCCCGCCATGACCGTTCCTCATTGTTTTGCGTTTTACGACCAAAATATAAGAATTCAGCCTGATTACCATATTTTCATGAGCCGCCTTACGAGTGGGCCGGGCCCCTCCGGACCCGGATCGCCTTATATTTTTTCCGAGGCCATTAAATGCGACCTAAGGAACCATAGTCACTGCCTCGCCATGACCGTTACACATCATTTTGCGTTTTACGGCCAAGAAAGTAGAATTCCACCTGATTCCCATACTTTCATGTGCTATAGCCCACGCCTTCCTAGTGGGCCCGGGCCCTCCAAACCTGGATCGCCTAAAACTTTTCCGGGCCATCAAATAGGACCTAAGGAACCATAGTCACCACCCCGCCATAATCGTTCCTCGTGGTTTTGCGTTTTACGGCCAAAAAACTAGAATTCCTCCTGATTCCCATATTTTCGTGTGCATAGCCCACGCCTTCCGAGTGGGACCAGTCCTCCCGGAACCGGATCGCCTAAAATTTTTCCGAGCCATCCAATACGACCTAAGTAACCATAGTCACCGCTCCGCCATGACTGTTCCTTGCTTTTTTACGTTTTATGGCCAAATAACTAGAATTCCGTCTGATTCCCATATTTTTGTGTGCTATATAGCCCACGCCTTCTGAGTGGGCCCAGGCCCTCTAAACCCGGATTGCCTAAAATTTTTCTGAGCCATTAAATAGGACCTAAGGAACCATAGTCACCGCGCTTCCATGACCGTTCCTCGTTCCTTTTGTGTTTTACGGCCAAGAAAGTAGAATTCCGCCTGATTCCCATATTTTCATGTGCTATAGCCCACGCCTTCCTAGTGGGCCCGGGCTCTCCAAACCTGGATCGCCTAAAAATATTCTGGGCCATCAAATAGGACCTAAGGAACCATAGTCACCGCCCCGCCATGACCGTTCCTTGTGGTTTTGCATTTTACGGCCAAAGAACTAGAATTCCCCCTGATTCCCATATTTTCGTGTGCATAGCCCACGCCTTCCGAGTGGGACCAGCCCTCCCGGAAAACGATCGCCTAAAATTTTTCCGAGCCATCCAATACGACCTAAGAAACCATAGTCACCGCTCCGCCATGCCTGTTCCTTGCTTTTTTGCGTTTTATGGCCAAATAACTAGAATTCCATCTGATTCCCATATTTTTGTGTGCTATATAGCCCATGCCTTCTGAGTGGGCCCGGGCCCTCTAAACCCGGATCGCCTAAAATTTTTCTGAGCCATTAAATAGGACCTAAGGAACAATAGTCACCGCACTGCCATGACCGTTCCTCGTTTCTTTTGTGTTTTACGGCCAAGAAAGTAGAATTCCGCGTGATTCCTATATTTTCATGTGCTATAGCCCACACCTTCCTAGTGGGCCCGGGCCCTCCAAACCTGGATCGCCTAAAAATTTTCAGGGCCATCAAATAGGACCTAAGGAACCATAGTCACCGCCCCTCCATAACCGTTCCTCGTGGTTTTGCGTTTTACGGCCAAAAAACTAGAATTCTCCCCGATTCCCATATTTTCGTGTGCATAGCCCATTCCTTCCGAGTGGAACCAGCCCTCCCGGAACCGGATCGCCTAAAATGTTTTCGAGCCATCCAATAAGTAACCATAGTCACCGCTCCGCCATGACTGTTCCTTCCTTTTTTGCGTTTTATGGCCAAATAACTAGAATTCCGTCAGATTCCCATATTTTTGTGTGCTATATAGCCCACGCCTTCTGAGTGGGCCCGGGCCCTCTAAACCTGGATCGCCTAAAATTTTTCTGAGCCATTAAATAGGACCTAAGGAACCATAGTCACCACGCTGCCATGACCATTCCTCGTTTCTTTTGTGTTTTACGGCCAAGAAAGTAGAATTCCGCCTGATTCCCAAATTTTCATATGCTATAGCCCACGCCTTCCTAGTGGGCCCGGGCCCTCCAAACCTGGATCGCCTAAAAAATTTTCGGGCCATCCAATAGGACCTAACGAACCATAGTCACCGCCCCGCCATGACCATTCCTCATGGTTTTGCGTTTTACGGCCAAAAAACTAGAATTCCCCCCCCCCCCCGATTCCTATATTTTCGTGTGCATAGCCCACGCCTTCCTAGTGGGCCCGGGCCCTCTAAACCCGGATCGCCTAAAATTTTTCCGAGCCATCCAATACGACCTAAGTAACCATAGTCACCGCTCCGCCATGACTGTTCCTTGCGTTTTTGCGTTTTATGGCCAAATAACTAGAATTCCGTCTGATTCCCATATTTTATTGTGCTATATAGCCCACGCCTTCTGAGTGGGCCCGGGCCCTCTAAACCCGGATCGCCTAAAATTTTTCCGAGCCATCCAATACGACCTAAGTAACCATAGTCACCGCTCCGCCATGACTGTTCCTTGCGTTTTTGCGTTTTATGGCCAAATAACTAGAATTCCGTCTGATTCCCATATTTTATTGTGCTATATAGCCCACGCCTTCTGAGTGGGCCCGGGCCCTCTAAACCCGGATCGCCTAAAATTTTTCCGAGCCATCCAATACGACCTAAGTAACCATAGTCACCGCTCCGCCATGACTGTTCCTTGCGTTTTTGCGTTTTATGGCCAAATAACTAGAATTCCGTCTGATTCCCATATTTTATTGTGCTATATAGCCCACGCCTTCTGAGTGGGCCCGGGCCCTCTAAACCCGGATCGCCTAAAATTTTTCTGAGCCATTAAATAGGACCTAAGGAACCATAGTCACCGCGCTGCCATGACCATTCCTCGTTTCTTTTGTGTTTTACGGCCAAAAAACTATAATTCTGCCTGATTCCCATATTTTCGTGTGCTATAGCCCATGCCTTCCGAGAGGGCCCGGGACTGCGATCGCTTAAAATTGTTTTGGGCCATCAATTATGACCTAAGGTACCATAGTCACCGCCTCGCCATCACCGTTCCTTATTTGTTTTGCGTTTTACGGCCAAAAAACTAGAATTCATCCTGATTCCCATATTTTCGTATGCTATAGCTTCCGAGTGGGCCAGGGCCCTCCAGACCCGGATTGCTTAAAATATTTTCGGGCCATCTAATACGACCTAAGGAACCATAGTCACCACCCTGCAATGACCGTTCCTTGCTTTTTTGCGTTTTACGGCGAAAAACCTAGAATTTTGCCCGATTCCCATATTTTCGTGTGCTATAGTCCACGCCTTCCGAGTGGCCCCGGGCCCCCCAGAACCAGATCGCCTAAAAATTTTCTGGGCCATCAAATAGGACCTAAGGAACCATAGTCACCGCCACGCCATGACCTTTCCTCGTTCGTTTTTGCGTTTTACGGCCAAGAAGCTAGAATTCTGCCCGATTCCTATATTTTCGTGTGCATAGCCCACGCCTTCCGAGTGGGACCAGCCCTCCCGGAACCGGATCGCCTAAAATTCTTCCGAGCCATCCAATACGACCTAAGTAACCATAGTCACCACTCCGCCATGACTATTCCTTGCTTTTTTGCGTTTTATGGCCAAATAACTAGAATTCCGTCTGATTCCCATATTTTTGTGTGCTATATAGCCCACGCCTTCTGAGTGGTCCCGGGCCCTCTAAACCCGGATCGCCTAAAATTTTTCTGAGCCATTAAATAGGATCTAAGGAACCATAGTCACCGCGCTGCCATGACCGTTCCTCGTTTCTTTTGTGTTTTACGGCCAAAAAACTAGAATTCTGCCTGATTCCCATATTTTTGTGTGCTATATAGCCCACGCCTTCTGAGTGGTCCCGGGCCCTCTAAACCCGGATCGCCTAAAATTTTTCTGAGCCATTAAATAGGATCTAAGGAACCATAGTCACCGCGCTGCCATGACCGTTCCTCGTTTCTTTTGTGTTTTACGGCCAAAAAACTAGAATTCTGCCTGATTCCCATATTTTCGTGTGCTATAGCCCATGCCTTCCGAGAGGGCCCGGGACCGCGATCGCCTAAAATTTTTTCGGGCACTCAATTATGACCTAAGGTACCATAGTCACCGCCTCGCCATCACCGTTCCTCATTTGTTTTGCTTTTTACGACCAAAAAACTAGAATTCATCCTGATTCTCATATTTTCGTATGCTATAGCTTCCGAGTGGGCCCGGGCCCTCCGGACCCGGATTGCTTAAAATATTTTCGGGCCATCTAATACGACCTAAGGAACCATAGTCACCACCCTGCAATGACCGTTCCTTGCTTTTTTGCATTTTACGGCCAAAAACCTAGAATTTCGCCCGATTCCCATATTTTCGTGTGCTATAGCCCACGCCTTCCGAGTGGCCCCGAGCCCCCCGGAACCAGATCGCCTAAAAGTTTTCCAGGCCATCAAATACGACCTAAGGAACCATAGTCACCGCCCCGCCATGACCGTTCCTCATTTCTTTGCGTTATACGGATAAAAATAGAATTGCGTCACATTCCCATATTTTTGTATTCTATAGCCCACGCCTTTCGAGTGGGCCCAGCTCCCAGACCCGGATCGCTAAAAAATTTTCGAGCCATCAAATATGACTTTAGGAACCATATTCACCGCCCTGCCATGACTGTTCCTTGCTTTTTTGTATTTTATGGCCAAATAACTAGAATTCCGTCTGATTCCCATATTTGTGTGTGCTATATAGCCCACGCCTTCTGAGTGGGCCCAGGCCCTCTAAACCCGGATCGCCTAAACTTTTTCTGAGCCATTAAATAGGACCTAAGTAACCATAGTCGCCGCGCTGCCATGACCGTTCCTCGTTTCTTTTGTGTTTTACGGCCAAGAAAGTAGAATTCCGCCTGATTCTCATATTTTCATGTGCTATAGCCCACGCCTTCCTAGTGGGCCCGGGCCCTCCAAACCTGGATCGCCTAAAAAACATTTGGGCCATCAAATAGGACCTAAGGAACCATAGTCACCGCCCCTCCATAACTATTCCTCGTGGTTTTGCGTTTTACGGCCAAAACACTAGAATTCCCCCCGATTCCCATATTTTCGTGTGCATAGCCCATGCCTTCCGAGTAGGACCAGCCCTCCCGGAATCGGATCGCCTAAAAGATTTCCGAGCCATCCAATAAGTAACCATAGTCACCGCTCCGCCATGACTGTTCCTTGCTTTTTTGCGTTTTATGGCCAAATAACTAGAATTCCGTCTGATTTCCATATTTTTGTGTGCTATATAGCCCACGCCTTCTGAGTGGGCCCGGGCCCTCTAAACCCGGAATGCCTAAAAATTTTCTGAGGCATTAAATAGGACCTAAGGAACCATAGTCACTGCACTGCCATGACCGTTCCTCGTTTCTTTTGTGTTTTACGGCCAAGAAAGTAGAATTCCGCCTGATTCCCATATTTTCATGTGCTATAGCCCACGCCTTCCTAGTGGGCCCGGGCCCTCCAAACCTGGATCGCCTAAAAAATTTTCGGGCCATCAAATATGACCTAAGGAACCATAGTCACCGCCCCGCTATGACCGTTCCTCGTGGTTTTGCGTTTTACGGCCAAAAAACTAGAATTCCCCCCGATTCCCATATTTTCGTGTGCATAGCCCACGCCTTCCGAGTGGGACCAGCCCTCCCGGAACTGGATCGCCTAAAATTTTTCGGAGCCATCCAATACGACCTAAGAAACCATAGTCACCGCTCTGCCATGACTGTTCCTTGCTTTTTTGCGTTTTATGGCCAAATAACTAGAATTCCGTCTGATTCCCATATTTTTGTGTGCTATATAGCCCACGCCTTCTGAGTGGGCCCGGGCCCTCTAAACCCGGAATGCCTAAAAATTTTCTGAGGCATTAAATAGGACCTAAGGAACCATAGTCACTGCACTGCCATGACCGTTCCTCGTTTCTTTTGTGTTTTACGGCCAAAAAAATAGAATTCCGCCTGATTCCCATATTTTCATGTGCTATAGCCCACGCCTTCCTAGTGGGCCCGGGCCCTCCAAACCTGGATCGCCTAAAAAACATTTGGGCCATCAAATAGGACCTAAGGAACCATAGTCACCGCCCCTCCATAACTATTCCTCGTGGTTTTGCGTTTTACGGCCAAAACACTAGAATTCCCCCCGATTCCCATATTTTCGTGTGCATAGCCCATGCCTTCCGAGTAGGACCAGCCCTCCCGGAATCGGATCGCCTAAAAGATTTCCGAGCCATCCAATAAGTAACCATAGTCACCGCTCCGCCATGACTGTTCCTTGCTTTTTTGCGTTTTATGGCCAAATAACTAGAATTCCGTCTGATTTCCATATTTTTGTGTGCTATATAGCCCACGCCTTCTGAGTGGGCCCGGGCCCTCTAAACCCGGATCGCCTAAAATTTTTCTGAGCCATTAAATAGGACCTAAGGAACCATAGTCACCATGCTGCCATGACCGTTCCTCGTTTCTTTTGTGTTTTACGGCCAAGAAAGTAGAATTCCGCTTGATTCCCAAATTTTCATGTGCTATAGCCCACGCCTTCCTAGTGGGCCCGGGCCCTCCAAACCTGGATCGCCTAAAAAAATTTCGGGCCATCAAATAGGACCTAA
>AWOL01S0102838.1:0-12324 GCA_000715115.1 Nicotiana otophora
ATCAAATACGACATAAGGAACCATAGTCACCGCCCGCCATGACCGTTCCTCCCTTTTTTGCGTTTTACGTTCAAAAAACTAGAATTCCGCCCGATTCCCATATTTTCGTGTGCTATAGCCCACGCCTTCCGAGTGGGACCAAGCCGCCCGGACCCCAATCGCCTAAAAATGTTTCGGGCCATGAAATACGATGTAAGGAACCATAGTCACCACCTCGCCATGACCGTGCATCGCTTTTTTGCATTTTACGGCCAAAAAACTAGAATTCCGCCCGATTCCCATATTTTTGTGTGCTATAGCACACGCCTTCCGCGTAGGCACGGGCTCCCCGGAACCGGATCGCCTAAAATTTTTTCGAGCCATCAAATACGACCTAAGGAACCTTAGTCATCACCCTGTCATGATCGTTCCTCATAGTTTGTGTTTTTGCGGCCAAAAAACTAGAATTCCGCCCGATTCTCATATTTTCGTGTGTTATAGCCCACGCCTTCCGATTGGGCCGGGCCCCCCGGACTCGAATCGCCTAAAAAAATTTTGGGCCATTAAATACGACCTAAAGAGCCATAGTCACCGCCCTGCCATTACCGTTCCTCGTTGTTTTGCGTTTTACGGCCAAAAGACTAGAATTCCGCCTAATTCCCATATTTTCGTGTGCTAGATCCCAAGTCTTCCGAATTGGCCCGGGCCCTCCAGACCGTGATCGCCTAAACTTTTTCCGGACCATCAAAAACGACCTAAGGAACCATAGTCACCGCCCCTCCATGACCGTTCCTCATTAATTTTGCGTTTTACGGCCAAAACACTAGAATTCCGCTCGATTCCCATATTTTCGTATTCTATAGCCCACGCCTTCCGAGTGGGCCCGGGCCCCTTAGATCCCGATCGCCTAAAACTTTTCCGGGTAATGAAATACGACCTAAGGAACCATAGTTACCACCCCGCCATGACCATTCATCATTGTTTTGCGTTTTACGGCCAAAAAACTAGAATTCCGCCCGATTCCCATATTTTCATGTGTTGTAGCCACGCCTTCCGAGTGGGCCCAGGCCCCCCGAAATCGGATCGCCGAACGTTTTTCCAAGCTATCAAATACGGCCTAAGGAACCATAATCACCGCCCCACCATGACCGTTCCTCGCTGGTTTGCATTTTACGGCCAAAAAAATAGAATTTCGCCCGATTCCCATTTGTTTATGTGCTATAGCCCACGCCTTACGAGTAGGCCCGAGACCCCAGGACCGCGATCGCCCAAAATGTTTTCGGGCCATCAAATACGACCTAAGGTACCATAACCACCGCCCTGCCATGACCGTTCATCGTGTTTTTGCATTTTACGGTCAAAAAACAAGAATTTCGCCCGATTCCCATATTTGCGTGTGCTATAGCCCACGTCTTCCGAGTGGGCCCGAGCCCTCCGGACCGGGATCGCCTAAAATTTTTCCTGGAAACCAAATTGGACCTAAGGAACCATAGTCACCGCCCCGCCATGACCGTTCCTCATTGTTTTGCATTTTACGGCCAAAAAACTAGAATTCAGCCTGATTTCCATATTTTAGTGTGCTATAGCCACGCCTTCCGAGTGGGCCCGGGCCGCACGGACCCGGATAGCCTAAATACTTTTCGGACCGTCACATATGACCTAAGGAACCATAATCACCGCCCCACCATGACCATTCCTCGCTGTTTTGCATTTTCGGCCACGATTCCCATATTTTCCTGTGCTATAGCCCACACCTGTTGAGTGGGCCTGGGCCCCCCGAAACCGGATCACCTAAAAGATTTTCGGGCCATCACATATGACCTAAGGAACCATAGTCACCGCCCTTCCATGACCGTTCCTCGACCTTTTGCAATTTATGGCCAAAAAACTAGAATTCCGCTTGATTTCCATATTTTCGTGTGCTATAGTCCACGCCTTCCGAGTGGGCCCGGGCCCCTGGACTTTAATCGCCTAAAATTTTTCCGAGCCATCAAATATGACTTAAGGAACCATTGTCACCGCCCCGCCATGATCGTTTCTCATTGTTTTGCGTTTTACGGCCAAAAAATAAGAATTTCGCCCGATACACATATTTTCGTGTGCTATAGCCCGCACCTTCCGAGTGGGCCCGGGCCCCCGAACCCTGATCGCCTAAAAATTTTCTGGGCCATGAAATATGACATAAGAAAACATAGTCACCGCCCTGCCATGACCTTTCCTCATTTTTTTGCATTTTATGGCTAAAAACTAGAATTCCGCCTCATTCCCATATATGCGTGTGCTATAGCTCACGCCTTCCGAGTGGGCCCGGGCCCCCAGACCCAGGTCGCCTAAAAACTTTTCTGACCATCAAATACAACCTAAGGAACCATAGTTACTGCCTCACCATGACCGTTCCTCATTGTTTTGCGTTTTACGGCCAAAGAAATTAGAATTCCGCCCGATTACCATATTTTCTTGTGCTGCCTTCCGAGTGGGTCGGGCCCCACCTGACCCGGATCGCCTTAAATTATTTCGGGCCATCACATACGACCTAAGGAACCATAGTCACCACCACGCCATGACCGTTCCTCGTTTGTTTGAGTTTGACGGCCAAAATACTAGAATTCCGCCCGATTCCCATATTTTCGTGTGCATAGCCTACGCCTTCCGAGTGGGCCCGGGGACCCCGGACCCCGATTGCCTAACAATTTTCATGAGCCATGGAATATGACCTAAGGAACCATAGTTACCACCCCGCCATGACCGTTCCTCGTTTTTTCGCGGTTTACGACCAAAAAACTAAAATTCCGCCTGATTCCCATATTTTCATGTGCTATAGCCCACGCCTTCCGAGTGGGCTCGAGCCCCGTACCCGGATCGCCTTAAATGTTTCCGGGACATCAAATACGATCTAAGGAACCATAGTCACTGCCCCACTATGATCGTTCCTCATGTTTTTGCGTTTTACGACCAAACAACTAGAATATCGCCCGATTCCCATATTTTCGTGTGCTATACCCCACGCCTTCCGAGTGGGCCCGGGCAGCCGGACCCGGATAGCCTATAATTTTTTCGGGCCATCAAATATGACCTAAGGAACCATAGTCACTGCCTTCCCATGACCGTTCCTCCAATTTTTGCGTTTTACGGCCAAATAACTATAATTTCGCGTGATTCCCATATTTTCGTGTGCTATAGCCCACGCCTTCCGAGCGGACCCGGATAACCTAAGATGTTTTTGTCCCATCAAATACGACCTAAGAAACCATAGTTACCGCCCCGCCATGACCGTTCATATTTTTGTAATGACCCGACTTGTCGTTTTAAGAATTAACGTCATGTTCTGTGACTTAAGGTCTTGGGTAGATTCGTAATATATATTATGATCCGCGGGTGTGGTCGAGTTTAATTTTTGGAAGATTTAGAATTAAATTGAAAGAACAATTCTTATTTAGAAGCTTAAAATGGAAACAGTTGACCGGAGAATTGACTTTTGAGCACCCCATAATGGAATTTTGATGATGGCAATAGCTTCATATGATGATTTCAGACTTAGGCGTATGTTCGGATTTGGATTTGGAAGTCCGCAGGACAATTCGACGTATTTTGGGGAAAGTTGGAAAACGGAAGATTTTTGGAAAGTCCGACCGAAGGTTGATAACGAGGTCGGATTTCGATTCCGGACATTTGAATAGCTCCGTTTCATCATTTATGACTTGTGTGCAAAATTTGAAGTCATTTCGGATTGATTTGATACGTTTTGGCGCAAAATATAGAAGTTGGAAGAGTTGAAAACTCATAATTCGATTCGATGTGCAATTCGTAATTACGTCATTGTTTGACATGGTTTGAAGCCTCGACTAAGTTCGTATTGTATTTTGGGACGTGTTGGTATCTTTGGTTGAGGTTCCGAGGGCCTCAGGTGGATTTCAGAAGGTTAACAGATCAATTCGGACATGAAGATAAGCTGCTGGAATTTCTGGGCAGCAACATGATCAGTGATTCGCAGAAGCGTGAACAGTGATCACAGAAGCGTGAACAGTACTCACATAAGCGGAGGTAGTGCAGAAGTGTGAACAGTGCCCGCAAGTGCATGAACAGTGCCCGCAGAAACGAAACTGGACAGAATCATTAAGGACCAAAATTAGTCATTTTGTCATTTTCGTTTTTGATGTTTGGAGCTCGAATTTGGGTGATTCTGGAGGGATTTTTCACAAGCTTAGTTGGGGTAAGTGTTCTATATCCTAAAATGTTTATATTTCATGAATCCATGATTATATTCATCATTTAATTCAGATTTAAATTGAAGAAATCATGATTTTTGCAAAATCTTCTAAACACGAAAATTTAAGATTTGGAGGTCAAGTTGTTATTGGAATTCGATAAAATTGATATGGTTGAACTCGTATCGGAATGGGTTTTTGGATTCCATTAAAATTATGTCAGATTCCGAGAGGCGGGCCCCACATCGACTTTTGTTGATCTTTTGGAATAAAATTTTTAAGTCGACGTATTATTATCCGGAATTGTTTTTGATGAATTTTAATGAAGTTATGCAATTAATTTAGATAGATTTGAGATGTACGGATGTCAATTCAAGCAAGAAGGAGATTTTGGAATATCGGCATAACTTCAAAACGGTAAGTGTCTAGCTTAACCTCGAGTGGGGGAATTACCCCTTAGGCATCGAGTCTTATGTGCCATTTGTGAAATGTGAAAAGCCGTGTACGCGAGGTGACGAGTATGTACTCTGACTTATATGTGTAAATTTCATTGAGTTATAGGCGGAGCGATAAGGGCGGCTATAGGAGAGATAAGGGTGGCTATTGATATTGTCAGGACGGAGGGATAGGGGTGGCTATAGGAGAGATAAGGGTGGCTATTGTCAGGGACGATATGTGATGATGTGGAGTCGTGGTGTTGGTGATTTTCTTGTGATGTTATGATTTTCTTTTGTTTATTTTTATACCTTATGCAATTTGTCTTGTTGTTGGTAAATTGATAACAATCTGATTTATGTTGAAATTGAGAGCATGTGGCTATTGCCAGGAGGATTATACAATGAAGTGTGGGCACGAGGTGCCATGAGTAAATAATGAGGATATTGGCACGTGAATTGTCCGTGCACTTGTGACATGAAATGTGGGCACGAGGTGATGTGAGTAAATGATAATGATATTTGTCACGTGAATTGTTCCTGTAGTTGTGATATGAAATGAGGACACGAGGTGCCAGGGAAATATGATGATTTAATTATGGGCACGAAGTGCCATGGAAATATATGAAAATGGGTTGAGACCCGTATTTTTAAGATTATGAAATGAGGTGTCACAGGGTGACTTCTAAATTGAAAGAATTATATTCAAAATATTTATTTGGAAGGATTTTTATTTAGAAAGTATTATATGAAAGAATTGTATTTGAAAGATATTATTTGAGGAAATTATATTTGAAGCGATTTATTGAAAGAATTATATTCAAAATATTTATTTGGAAGGATTTTTATTTAGAAAGTATTATATGAAAGAATTGTATTTGAAAGATATTATTTGAGGAAATTATATTTGAAGCGATTTATTGAAAGAATTATATTTGGAGGATAATTATTTGAGAAAATTATATTTGAAAAAGAATTATTTGGAAGAATTATATGTGAAAGACATTTATTTGAAGGACTTGATTTAATTGGGTGTAATTGTATTTATTAATTGTTGAGCGATATTTATGGTATTCTTATTGTCTTGATGTGCATATCACTAGTTGTTTGATCTTGCCCTTATCCTATTATTTTGTATATTATATTACACATGCTATTAGACTAGTGAGTGTCTTGACTGTACCTCGTCTCTACTCTACTGAGGTTAGTCTTGATACTTACTGGGAGCCGACTGTGGTGTACCCATACTACACTTCTGCACATTTTTGTGCAGAGCCAGGTATTGGAGATATCGGACTTGAGCAGAGTTAAAACGGGATCATAAGGATTCAAGGTTGAGCTTCTTGGTCGTCGCAGTCCCTTGGAGTCTTTTCATTTCAATGTACTGTTAATTTTAATCAAACAGTATTGTATATTCGGTCCTCGTGGTCATTCCATGTATTCAGTTAGAGTTCGTGACTCAGTACTACCAGTCTTGGGAGGTTGTATATTCATATTTGTTTTGTTGTTAGTTTCGATTACTTATTTAATTCAAATAAAAAAATCGCTTCAAAATATAATTAAAATCGGCTTACCTAGTCTTAGAGACTAGGTGCCATCACGACGCCTGTGGTGGGATTTTGGGTCGTGACAAGTTGACAAGTCACGAACGAGTCTAGTAGAGTCTTGCAGATCGGTACAGAGAGGTCTGTACTTATCTTTGAGAGGCTAGAGAATTGTTAGGAAATTTCCACTTATTTCATTCCTACCCTGCGGAATTTGTTGGATTTGAAATTTGAGCCTTTTGTATCTCTATTCTCTCACATATGGTGAGGACACGTGCTACCGGGTTAGCTAAGCAGCCATCCACACATACTGCTAGGGCTGCAAGAGGTCGTGGCCAAGGTAGAGGCTGAGGCAAAGATCGAGGAAGGGCACGTGCAGCGACTAGAGCACCTATCAGAATAGCATTTGAGGAGCCGCCAATAGCTCCAGCTGGGGGAAAGGTACCAAAAGCACTTGTTGTTACCCCCAGGCTTCAGGAGACTTTAGCACAGTTCCTGAGTATGTTTGGTACATTAATTCAGGCGGGATTGATCTCTGTTGCACCATATACTTCGCAGATTGGGGAAGTAGCTCTAAATCCTACCACAACTCCAGGGCAGCAGGTTCACGTTGGTCAGGTTTCGGGTGTAGTACCGGTACAACCTGTTATTCCGGTTCGACCCAAGGTCAGGCCAGAGGCATCAGAAGAAGAACAAAAGAGACTTGAAAGGTTTAAGAGGTATAGTCCACCTACTTTAAGTGGACATCTACAGAGGATGCCCAAGGATTTCTGGAAAATTGTCACCGTATTCTCCACACCATGGGTATTGTGGAAGTGAGTGGAGTTGCCTTTACTACATTTCAACTGTCAGGCGCAGCGTATCTGTGGTGGCAAATCTATGAAGAAGGTAGACCAACCGATGCAACACCACCAACTTGGGCTCAATTTTCGGAAATATTCTTGAAAGAGTTTGTTCCCCAAACTCTTAAAGATGTGTGGCGCACAGAGTTTGAACGGTTGAGTCAGGGCATTATGACAGTGTCAGAATATATCAGGTTCAGTGAGTTAGCCCATCATGCACCTATCTTGGTTCCTACAATCAGAGAGCGGGTCCGCATATTCATTGAGGGGCTCAATTATGATATTAAAATATGCATGGCTCGAGAGTTGAAAACCGATACTCCATTTCAACAAGTACTGGATATTTCAAGGAAGATTGAGGGTGTTTTAGGCGAGGAAAGATAGTCTAAGGAGACCAAAAGGTCTCGAAGATCTGGAGAGTTCAATGGATTTTACTCTTCAGCTTGGACCCATTATAGCGGAGGCTCGAGTAGTCGGCCAGCTCAGTCCGCACATCAAATTACTCGAAGTTCTCCAATATGTTCTTACAAAGCACCACCGGCACGAGATTCCTATAATGATTATTTCAATAATCCAGCACAGACTCCGTACAAGCAACCGCGACGTCAGAGGGGTTATTATGAGTGTGGTGATACTAAGCACATCATGAGAGGTTGTCCCAGTCTTGGGAGGGGTGGATTTCATCAGAGCACTCCAACTACAAGCTTTATTCCAGTTAGGGGTAGAGGATAGGCGGGTAGTGGGCGCCTAAGAGGTGGAGACCCGACCCGTTAATATAATCGCTATGATTTGGCTGAGGCCGATACACCAAATGGTGTCATTACAGGTACGATCCTTATTGGTTATAAAAGAATGTTTTCCCTTAATTTGATTCGGTTCTGAATATTGAGGTGAGTCTTCCTATTATGCTTCGCTTATGGGTGAGCTCGTAATTTTATGACCCACTTAGATGTTTATCCCTGTTGGGAGATTTGAAGATGTGAGCCTGTGTCTGTCATTTTTATTTTTGTGCACCATTGAGGGCTATAAGTCCAAAAGTAATTTTTATTATACATTACAGTGGGTTTAATGTGTTTCAGAATAATTGATTCCAATTTTATGAATTATATGCCCTACCGATATAAGGGTTCATTATGTGTTATGAAAATTTTTTACGAAATTTATTGAAAAGAAGAAAGAAAGGAAATTGAAATTTCAGTTAGCACGATGTGCAAAATACTTGTGATGCGGAGTTGAGGACAAGATCCTCGCATTTTTATATGATGTGAAATATTTAAATTGGGCTATGAGCCGCGGTTGAAGTTATATAAGGACGAGGTCCTTGTGAAAATTTTATGAGCTAAATTCTCCTTTTGTGAAACTAAAATTTGTACTATAGTATTAATATGGAGACATGCATGTTAGGCTTATTTGATAATTCTTTTATGTGTTTATGTGCATATTTATCCATAATTGTGAGAAAAGTATTGAGTTTTAACCTACGAGGTGAGTGCCCAAGCGACGTTAAATATGGCTCGTTAAGTCGGGTAAATAGTTATAAGGTCTTCATGCCTCACATTTTACTATCAGTGTTGTAAAAATGCGAAACAAGGTTTGGGTTAATATGAGGTTAATTGGCGATGTTGTAATCGATTATGAACAACTATTAATACCAAAAATGTGGTGATGGGCATACATATGATGTACTTCATGTCTTGATATCATTATAATAATGCAGTGCTTGTAACGCTGAGATTAGTGTTATTGATATATACATTG
The DNA here is from genome assembly GCA_000715115.1 of Nicotiana otophora. Lineage (NCBI taxonomy): Eukaryota > Viridiplantae > Streptophyta > Magnoliopsida > Solanales > Solanaceae > Nicotiana > Nicotiana otophora. The sequence continues at coordinate 8,763 of AWOL01S0102838.1, forward strand.
TGGTGCTTTGTTGGGTTGTGGATGTGTTGTTAGGAATTTTTTTGGTGTTACTATGGCAAGTGGATAGGCCCAATTACAGGAGAGACTCTGCCGAAATGTCTGAAAAAATTGGGAGTTAGTAAAATTTGGGGGATTGAGACGTGCAAAAGAAGAGATAAGTTATGTTATGTGTTTGAGGGCGAATGATCCTGAGCGGGGGAGAATGTAACACCCTAGAAAAATATCTAAGCACTTCAACTCTATCAAGAAAGTTGATGTGTGCGTAGGCACGAGTTGCTATAGCCAGTTGAGACTAATAGGGTGCGTTGATGTGAAAATCAGGCCTTTTGAACATGTTAGGAGTGTAAGAAATTGGTTTTAAGGTTTATATGTATGGATAAGAAATAATCTTAATTGATATGGTGTTGTCGGACCCATGTTAAATTGCAAAACATAGAATCACACGTGAGTAGGTGTGTAATAATACACTCAGTAATTTAATGTCCTTAGAATAATTCTTAGCACGTTCGAGGACGAACGTTTGTTTAAGAGGTGGAGAATGTAATGACCCGACTTCTCGTTTTAAGAATTAACGTCCCGTTCAGTGACTTAATGTCTCGACCCACGGGTGTGGTCGAGTTTGATTTTCGGAAGATTTAGAATTAAATTGAAAGAACAATTCCTATTTAGAAGCTTAAAATGGAAAGAGTTGACCGGAGAGTTGACTTTTGAGAAAACGACCCCGAAATGGAATTTTGATGATGGCAATAGCTTCGTATGATGATTTTGGAGGTAGGCGTAGGTTCGAATTTGGATTTGGAAGTCTATAGGACAATTCGACGTATTTTGGCGAAAGTTGGAAAATGGAAGATTTTTGGAAAGTCCGACCGAATGTTGAATTTTTGATAACAAGGTCGGATTTCGATTCCAGAAATTTGAATAGCTCCATTTATTCATTTATGAATTGTGTGCAAAATTTGAAGTCATTCCGGATTGATTTGATACATTTCGGCGCAAAATATAGAAGTTGGAAGAGTTGAAAACTCATAATTCGATTCGATGCGTGATTCGTAATTTCGGCGTTATTTGACATGGTTTGAAGCCTCGACTAAGTTCGTATTGTATTTTGGGATGTGTTGGTATATTTGGTTGAGGTTCTGAGGGCCTCGGGTGGATTTCGGAAGGTTAACGGATCAATTCGGACATGAAGATAAGCTGCTAGAATTTCTTGGCAGCAACATAAATAGTGATCGCAGAAGCGTGAACAGTACTCACAGAAGTGGAGGCAGCGCAGAAGCGTGAACAATGCCCCCGGAAGCATGAACAGTGCTCGCAGAAGCGAAACTAGACAGAATCATTAAGGACCAAAATTGGTTATTTTGCCATTTTCATTTTGGTTTTTTGGAACTCGGATTTGGGTGATTCTGGAGGGATGTTTCACAATCTTGGTTGGGGTAAGTGTTCTATATCCTAAAGTGTTTATATTACATGAATCCATGATTATATTCATCATTTAATTCGGATTTAAATGGAAGAAATCAAGATTTTTGAAAAATCTTTCAAAAACGAATATTTAAGATTTGGAGGTCGAGTTTTTATTGGAACTCGATAAAATTGTTATGGTTGAACTCGTATAGGAATGGGTTTTCGGATTCCATGAAAATTATGTCGGGTTCCGAGAGGCGAGCCCCGCGTTGACTTTTGTTGATTTTTTGGAATAAATTTTTTAAGTCGACGTATTATTATCCGGAATTATTTTCAATGAATTTTAATGAAGTTATACAATTAATTTAGATAGATTTGAGTTATACGGACGGAGGTCAATTCAAGCAAGAAGGCGATTTTGGAATATCGGCATAACTTCAAAAAGGTAAGTGTCTTGCTTAACCTCGAGTGGGGGAATTACCCCTTAGGCATCGAGTCTTATGTACCATTTGTAAAATGTGAAAAGCCGTGTACGCGAGGTGACGAGTACGTACTTGGGCTTATATGTGCAAAATTCATTGAGTTAAATTCTTGGGCAAATTATGTAGTAATTTGGATAATTGTTAGTATTTGTTAAATTATCTATTTTTCATGTATAAATCCTTGTTGTTGAATTTGTGTTTACTTGACAATTTGTTGCGATTGTTACTTGAAAAGATATGTAATTTCGTGAGTATTGTTGGTTTGATATTTCTTGGAATTTAATTCCAATATGAATTTTTCCTATGCAACAACAACAACAACAACAATCCAGTAGAATCCCATTAATGGGGTCTGGGGAGGGTAGTGTGTACGCAGACCTTACCTCTACCCCGAAGGAGTAGAGAGGCTGTTTCCGAAAGACCCTCGGCTCATAAGATAATATTAGTATCACAACAACACTCATAAGATAAATAGCAATACCATGAAATTCAGAAGAAAGATGCAAAGCAAAGGGAGAGGGGAGATAAAGGGAAGGGAGACAATATTAGTACCGCCACAACAATCATAAGAAAAATAAGAGCACCGTAAAATCCAGAGGAAGGATGCAAAGCAAAGCGATAACTAGTAAATAGGACATACACTAAAAGCGAAATAGTAAGTCACAATATTGGCACTAGCTATCTTAGACAAAACCCCTAAATGGATAGTCCCACAATAGTACGAAGTAAGGCACGACTCAACTACCTCCTAACCTACAACCCTAATACTCGACCTCCACATCTTCCTATCAAGTGTCATGTCCTCAGAAATCTGGAGCTTCGCCATATCCTGTCTGATCACCTCTCCCCAATACTTCTTAGGCCGCCCTCTACCTCTTCTCGTGCCTTCCACCACTAGCTGCTCACACCTCCGTACCGGAGCATCTGGGCTTCTCCTCTGAACATGTCCGAACCATCTAAGCCTCGCTTCCCGCATCTTGTCATCAATGGGAGCCACATGCACCTTCTCCCGAATATCATCATTCCTAATCTTATCTATCCTAGTGTGCCCGCACATCCACCGCAACATCCTCATTTTTGCTACTTTCATCTTCTGGATATGTGAGTTCTTAACGGGCCAACACTCAACCCCATACATCATGGCCGGTCTAACTACCGCTTTATAAAACTTACCTTTAATTTAAGCAAGTTTAAAAAGAAGTGTTAATATAATTATCTAAATTTGGGTTAATGAAGGCTTGCTTTATGCTGAGTAATTTCTATCTCTGTTGATTGTTTTGGGGTGTTATACAGATTGTGTGGAGCCTTCGGATATTTGTTGTGAAATTAATTGACTTGGTTGTATCTTTGGAATTTTGGTTGTGGCCATTGGGCAAATTGTGATATGAATTGATTTTGTATGTTGCCGTGATAATTTTCTGTCTAAATTATTGTGTTGTGCGAGTTATTATTTTGAGGAGATAAGGGCGGCATTTCACCGTTGATATTATGTGGGTATAAGGGTGAAATTTCACTGTTGTTGTGTTTGTTGAAATATTGTCTGGGCGGAGAGATAAGGGCGGCTATAGGAGCGAGTAAGGGTAGCTATAGGAGCGATAAGGGTGGCTATTGATATTGTCAGGGCGGAGGGATAAGGGTGGCTATAGGAGAGATAAGGGTGGCTATTGTCAGGGACG
>AWOL01S0102840.1:4062-17538 GCA_000715115.1 Nicotiana otophora
GTCCCGCAATGACAGTTCCTCATTTTTCTGCGTTTTACGGCCAAAAAGCTAGAATTCCGCCTGATTCCCATATTTTCGTGTGTTATAGCCCACACCTTCCGAGTGGGCCCGGGCCCCCCGGATCCGAATCACCTAAAATATATTTGGGCCATAGAATACGACCTAAGGAACCATAGTCACTGCTCCGCCATGATCGTTCCTCTAGTTTTACGTTTTACGGCCAAAATACTAAAAATCACCCGAGTCCCAAATTTTTGTGTGCTATACCCACGCCTTCCGAGTGGAACCGGCCCCCATACCTGGATCACCTAAAATTATTTTGGGCCATCAAATACGACCTAAGGAACCATAGTCACTACCTCGCCATGATCGTCCCTCATTGTTTTGCGTTTTACGGCCAAACAACTTGAATTCCGCCCGATTCTCATATATTCTTGTGCTATAACCCACGCCTTCCAAGTGGGTAGGGCCCCCGGACTCGGATCGCCTAACATTTTCCGGACCATAAAATATGAAGTAAGGAACCATAGTCACCGCCCCGCCATGATCGTTCCTCGTGTTTTGCATTTTACGGCCAAAAAACTAGAATTCCGCTCGATTCCCATATTTTCGTGTGCATAGTCCACGCCTTCCGAGTGGGCTGGGGCCCCGGACTCGGATCGCCTAAAACTTTTCCGGTCCATCAAATACGACCTAAAGAACCATAGTCACCGCTCCACCATGACCGTTCCTCGGTTTTTTGCATTTTACGGTCAAAAAACTAGAATTCTGCCCGATTCTCATATTTTCGTGTGCTATATAGCCCACGCCTTCCGAGTAGGCCTGGGCACCCAGACCTCGATCAACTTAAATTTTTTTGGGCCATCAAATACGATCTAAGGTACCATAGTCATCGCCCCTCCATGACCATTCCTCGTTTCGTTTGCAGTTTACGGCCAAAAATTGAGAATTCCACCCGATTCCCATATTTTCGTGTGCTATAGCCCACGCCTTCCTAGTGGGGAGGGTCCCCCGGACCCGGATAGTCTAAAATATTTACGGGCCATCAAATACGACCTAAGGAACCATAGTCACCGCCTCACCATGACCGTTCCTCCTTTTGTTTGCGTTTTACGGCCAAAAACTAGAATTCTGTCCGATTATCATATTTTCGTGTGCCGCCTTCCAAGTGGGTCGGGCCCCTCCATATTGCCTTGAATTTTTCCGGGCCATCCAATACGACCTAAGGAACCATAGTCACCGCCCTCCACGACCATTCCTCATTGTTTTGCGTTTTACGGCCAAAACACTAGAGTTCCGCCCGATTCCGATATTTTCATGTGCTATAGCCCACGCCTTCTGAGTGGGCCTGATCCCCTCAGATCCAGATCGGCTAAAATTTTTTCAGGCCATAGCATAAGACCTAAGGAACCATAGTCGCTGCCCTGCCATGATCATTCCTCATTTTTTGTGTTTTACGGCTACAAAACTATAATTCCGCCCGATTCCCATATTTTCGTATGCTATAGCCCACGCCTTCCGTGTATGCCCGGGCCCCCTGGACCCTGATCGCCTAAAAATATTTCGGGCCATGAAATACGACATAAGGAACCATAGTTATCGCCCCGCAATGACGGTTCCTCATTTTTCTGCGTTATACGGCCAAAAACCTAGAATTTAGCCTGATTCCCATATTTTCGTGTGCTATAGCCCACGCCTTCCGAGTGGGCCCGGGCCCCCCCGATCCGGATTGCCTAAAATATTTTTTGTCCAGAGAATACGACCTAAGGAACCATAGTCACCGCTCCGCCATGACCGTTCCTCATTTGTTTTTTGCGTTTTACGGCCTAAAAACTAGAATTCCGCCTGATTCCCAAATTTTTATGTGCTATACCCACGCCTTCTGAGTGGGCCCGGCCCTCCAGACCTGGATTGGCTAAAAACATTTTCGGGCCATTAAATACGACCTAAAGAACAATAGTCACCGCCCCTCCATAACCGTTCCTCATGTTTTTGCGTTTTACGGCCAAAATATTAGAATTCCGCCCGAATCCCATATTTTCGTGTGCTACAGCCACGCCCTCCGAGTAGGCCCGGGCCCTCCGGACCCGGAGTGCCTAAAATTTTTTCGGGCCATCAAATAAGACCTAAGGAACCATAGTCACCGCGCCGCCATGACCGTTCCTCATTTGTTTTGTGTTTTACGGCTAAAAAGCTAGATTTTTGCCCGATTACCATATTTTTGTGTGCCGCCTTCCGAGTGGGTTAGGCCCCTCCAGACCCAGATCACCTTAAATTTTTTCGGACCATCAAATATGACCCAAAGAACCGTAGTCACCGCCCCGCCATGACCGTTCCTCATTGTTTTGCGTTTTACGGCCAAAAAACTATAATTCCGCCTGATTCCCATATTTTCGTGTGCTATAGCCCACGCCTTCCGAGTGGGGCCGGGCCCCCCCATCCGGATCGCCTAAAATATTTTTGTGCTAGAGAATACGACCTAAGGAACCATGTTCACTGCTCCTCCATGATCGTTCCTCATTGTTTTGGGTTTTACGGCCGAAATATTAGAATTCCGCCCGAGTCCCAAATTTTCGTGTGCCGCCTTCCGAGTGGGTCGGGCCCCTCCAAATCGCCTTAAATTTTTTCGGGCCATCAAATACGACCTAAGGAACCATAGTCACCGCCCTTCTACGACCATTCCTCATTGTTTTGCGTTTTACGGCCAAAAAACTAGAGTTCCGCCCGATTCCCATATTTTCATGTGCTATAGCTCACGCCTTCCGAGTGGGCCCGAGCCCCTCGGACCCAGATCGACTAAAATTTTTCAGGCCATTGAATAAGACCTAAGGAACCATAGTCGCCGCCCCGCCATGGCCGTTCCTCATTTTTTGTGTTTTATGGCTAAAAAACTATAATTCCGCCCGATTCCTATATTTTCGTGTGCTATAGCCCACGCCTTCCGAGTGGGCCCGGGCCCCCTGGACCCCGATCGCCTAAAAATTTCCTGTCTATGAAATACGACCTAAGGAACCATAGTTACCGCCCCACAATGACAGTTCCTCGTTTTTCTGCGTTTTATGGCCAAAAAGCTAGAACTCCGTCTAATTCCCATATTTTCATGTGCTATAGCCCAAGCCTTTCGAGTGGGGCCGGGCCCCCCATGCGGATCGCCTAAAATATTTTTGTGCCAGAGAATACGACCTAAGCAACAATAGTCACCGCTCCGCCATGACCTTTCCTCATTGGTTTGCGTTTTACGGCCAAAATACTAGAATTCCGCCCGAGTCCCAAATTTTTGTGTGCTATACCCACGTCTTCCGAGCGAGCCCGGCCCTCCAGACCTGGATCGCTTAAAAATATTTTGGGCCATCAAATACGACCTAAGGAACCATAGTCACCGCCTCACTATGATCGTCCCTCGTGTTTTGCATTTTACGGCCAAAACACTTGAATTCCGCCCGATTCTCATATATTCGTGTGCTATAACCCACGCCTTCCAAGTGGGCCGGGCCCCCGGAGTCGGATCACCTAACATTTTTCCGGACCATAAAATATGACCTAAAGAACCATAGTCACTGCCCCTTCATGACCGTTCTTCCTAGTTTTGCATTTTACGGCCAAAACACTTGAATTCCGCCCGATTCTCATATATTCGTGTGCTATAACCCACGCCTTCCAAGTGGGCCGGGCCCCCGGAGTCGGATCACCTAACATTTTTCCGGACCATAAAATATGACCTAAAGAACCATAGTCACTGCCCCTTCATGACCGTTCTTCCTAGTTTTGCATTTTACGGCAAAAAAACTAGAATTCCGCCCGACCCCCATATTTTCGTGTGCATAGCCCACGCCTTCAAAGTGCGCTGGGCCCCCTAGACTCGGATCGCCTAACATGTTTTTGGGCCATCAAATACGACCTAAAGAACCATAGTCACCACTCCGCAATGACCGTTCCTCGTTGTTTTACGTTTTACGGCCAAAAAACTAGAATTCCACCCGATTGCCAAATTTTCGTGTGCTATACCCATGCCTTCTGAGTGGGCCCTCCCCCACAAACCTGGATCGCCTAAAAATATTTCGGGCCATCAAATATGACCTAAGGAACCATAGTCACCGCCCTGCCATGATCGTTCCTCGTTGTTTGTGTTTTATGGCCAAAAAACTAGAATTCCGCCCGATTCCCATATATTCGTGTGCTATAACCCACGCCTTCCACGTGGGTCGGGCCCCCCGGACTCGGATCACCTAACATTTTTTCGGACCATCAAATACGACCCAAAGAACTGTAGTCACCGCCCCGCTATGACCGTTCCTCCTTTTTTGCATTTTACGGCCAAAAAACTAGAATTCCGCCCGATTCCCATATTTTCGTGTGCNATACCCATGCCTTCTGAGTGGGCCCTCCCCCACAAACCTGGATCGCCTAAAAATATTTCGGGCCATCAAATATGACCTAAGGAACCATAGTCACCGCCCTGCCATGATCGTTCCTCGTTGTTTGTGTTTTATGGCCAAAAAACTAGAATTCCGCCCGATTCCCATATATTCGTGTGCTATAACCCACGCCTTCCACGTGGGTCGGGCCCCCCGGACTCGGATCACCTAACATTTTTTCGGACCATCAAATACGACCCAAAGAACTGTAGTCACCGCCCCGCCATGACCGTTCCTCCTTTTTTGCGTTTCACGGCCAAAAAACTAGAATTCCGCCCTATTCCCATATTTTTGTGTGCATAGCCCACACCTTCCAAGTGGGTCAGCCCACCTGGACTCGGATCTCCTAACATTTTTATGGGCCATCAAATACAACCTAAAGAACCATAGCCACCGCCCTGCCATGACCATTCCCCCTTTTTTTGCATTTTAAGGCCAAACAACTAGAATTCCACCCGATTCCCATATTTTCGTGTGCTATAGCCCACGCCTTTTGAGTGGGCCCCGACCCTCCAGACCCGGATCGGCTAAAATTTTTCAGGCCAAAGAATAAGACCTAAGGAACCATAGTCACCGTCCCGCCATGACCGTTCCTCATTTTTTGTGTTTTACGGCTAAAAAACTACAATTCCGCCTGATTCCCATATTTTCGTGTGCTATAGCCCACGCCGTCCGAGTGGCCCCGGACCCCGATCGCCTAAAAACTTTCCGGTCCATGAAATACGACCTAAGGAACCATAGTTACCGTCCCGCAATGACAATTCCTCATTTTTCTGCGTTTTACAGCTAAAAAGCTAGAATTCCGCTTGATTCCCATATTTTCGTGTGCTATAGCCCACGCCGTCCGAGTGGCCCCGGACCCCGATCGCCTAAAAACTTTCCGGTCCATGAAATACGACCTAAGGAACCATAGTTACCGTCCCGCAATGACAATTCCTCATTTTTCTGCGTTTTACAGCTAAAAAGCTAGAATTCCGCTTGATTCCCATATTTTCGTGTGCTATAGCCCACACCTTCCGAGTGGGCCCGAGCCCCCCGGATCCGAATTGCCTAAAATATTTTTGTGCCATAGAATATGACCTAAGGAACCATAGTCACTGCTCTGCCATGATCGTTCCTCTTGTGTTACGTTTTACGGCCAAAATACTAGAATTCCGCCCGAGTCCCAAATTTTCGTGTGCTATACCCACGCCTTCCGAGTGGAACCGGCCCCCCATACCTGGATCACATAAAAATATTTCGGGCCATCAAATACGACCTAAGGAACCATAGTCACCACCTCGCTATGATCGTCCCTCATTGTTTTGCGTTTTACGGCCAAAAAACTTGAATTCCGCCCGATTCCCATATATTCTTGTGCTATAACCCACGCCTTCCAAGTGGGCATGGCCCCCGGACTCGAATCGCCTAACATTTTTCCGAACCATAAAATATGACCTAAGGAACCATAGTCGCCGCCCCGCCATGACCGTTCCTCATTGTTTGTGTTTTACGGCTAATAAACTATAATTCCGCCCGATTCCTATATTTTCGTGTGCTATAGCCCATGCCTTCCTAGTAGCCCCGAGCCCCCGGACCCCGATCGCCTAAAAACTTTCCGGTCCATGAAATACGACCTAAGGAACCATAGTTACCGTCCCGCAATGACAATTCCTCATTTTTCTATGTTTTACGGCTAAAAAGCTAGAATTCCGCCTGATTCCCATATTTTCGTGTGCTATAGCCCACACCTTCCGAGTGGGTCCGGGCCCCTCGGATCCGAATCGCCTAAAATATTTTTGTTCCATAGAATACGACCTAAGGAACCATAGTCACTGCTCCTCCATGATCGTTCCTCTTGTTTTACGTTTTACGGCCAAAATACTAGAATTCCGCCCGAGTCCCAAATTTTCGTGTGCTATACCCACGCCTTCCGAGTGGAACCGGCCCCCCATACCTGGATCACCTAAAAATATTTCGGGCCATCAAATATGACCTAAGGAACCATAGTCACCGCCTCGCCATGATCGTCCCTCATTGTTTTGCGTTTTACGGCCAAAAAACTTAAATTTCGCCTTATTCTCATATATTCTTGTGCTATAACCCGGACTCGGATCGCCTAAAACTTTTCCGGTCCATCACATACGACCTAAAGAACCATAGTCACCGCTCCACCATGACCGTTCCTCGGTGTTTTGTATTTTACGGCCAAAAAACTAGAATTCCGCCCGATTCTCATATTTTCATGTGCTATAGCCCACGCCTTCCGAGTGGGCCTGGGCACCCAGACCTCGATCGACTTTAATTTTTTTGGGCCATCAAATACGATCTAAGGTACCATAGTCATCGCCCCTCCATGACCGTTCCTCGTTTCTTTTGCGTTTTACGGCTAAAAATCGAGAATTCCACCCGATTCCCATATTTTCGTGTGCTATAGCCCACGCCTTCCCAGTGGGCAGGGTCCCCCGGACCCGGATCATCTAAAATATTTCCGGGCCATCAAATACGACCAAAGGAACCATAGTCACCGCTTCGCCATGACCGTTCCTCCTTTTTTGCGTTTTACGGCCAAAACTAGAATTCCGTCCGATTATCATATTTTCGTGTGCCGCCTTCCGAGTGGGTCGGGCCCCTCCATATTGCCTTGAATTTTTCCGGGCCATCAAATACGACCTAAGGAACCATAGTCACCATCCTCCACGACCATTCCTCATTGTTTTGCGTTTTACGGCCAAAAAACTAGAGTTCCGCCCGATTCCCATTTTTTCATGTGCTATAGCCCACGCCTTCTGAGTGGGACCGAGCCCCTCTAACCCAGATCGGCTAAAATGTTTTCAGGCCATAGAATAAGACCTAAGGAACCATAGTCGCCGCCCTGCCATGATCGTTCCTCATTTTTTGTGTTTTACGGCTAAAAAACTATAATTCCGCCCGATTCCCATATTTGCGTATGCTATAGCCCACGCCTTCCGTGTAGGCCCGGGCCCCCCGGACCCCGATCGCCTAAAAAGTTTTCGGGCCATGCAATACGACATAAGGAACCATAGTTATCGCCCCGCAATGACAGTTCCTCATTGTTCTGCGTTTTACGGCCAAAAAGCTAGAATTTCGCCTGATTCCCATATTTTCGTGTGCTATAGCCCACGCCTTCCGAGTGGGTCCGGGCCCCCCCGATCCGGATCGCCTAAAATATTTTTGGGCCAGAGAATACGACCTAAGGAACCATAGTCACCGCTCTGCCATGACCGTTCCTCATTTTCTTTTTTGCGTTTTACGGCCTAAAAACTAGAATTCCGCCCGATTCCTAAATTTGTGTGTGCTATACCCACGCCTTCCGAGTGGGCCCGGCCCCCCAGACCTGGATTGCCTAAAAACTTTGTTGGGCCATCAAATATGACCTATGGATCCATAGTCACCGCCCCGCCATGATCGTTCCTCAATTTTTGCGTTTTACGGACAAAAGACTAGAATTCCGCCTGATTCCATATATATTCGTATGCTATAGCCCACGCCTTCCAAGTGGGCCGGGGCCCTCGGACTCAAATTGCCTAACATTTTTTTGGGCCATTAAATATAACCTAAAGAATAATAGTCACCGCCCCTCCATGACCGTTCCTCATATTTTTGCGTTTTACGGCCAAAACATTAGAATTCCGCCCGAATCCCATATTTTCATTTGCTACAGCCCACGCCTTCCGAGTAGGCCCGGGCCCTCCGGACCCGGAGTGCCTAAAATTTTTCCGGGCCATCAAATAGGACCTAAGGAACCATAGTCACCGCCCCGCCATGACCGTTCCTCATTTGTTTTGTGTTTTACGGCTAAAAAGCAAGATTTCTGCCCGATTACCATATTTTCGTGTGCCGCCTTCCGAGTGGGTCAGGCCCCTCCAGACGCGGATCACCTTAAATTTTTTCGGACCATCAAATACGACCCAAAGAACCGTAGTCACAGCCCCGCCATGACCGTTCCTCCTTTTTTGCGTTTTACGGCCAAAAAACTAGAATTCCGCCTGATTCCCACATTTTCGTGGGCTATAGCCCACGCCTTCCAAGTGGGGCCGAGCCCCCCCATCCGGATTGCCTAAAATATTTTCGTGCCAGAGAATACGACCTAAGGAACCATAGTTACCGCTCTGCCATGACCATTCCTCATTGTTTTGCGTTTTACCGCCAAAAAACTAGAGTTCCGCGTGATTTCCATATTTTCATGTGCTACAGCCCACGCCTTCCGAGTGGGCCCGAGCCCCTCAGACCCAGATCGGCTAAAATTTTTCAGGCCATTGTATAAGATCTAAGGAACCATAGTCGCCGCCCCGCCATGGCCGTTCCTCGTTTTTTGTGTTTTACGGCTAAAAAACTATAATTCCGCCCGATTCCCATATTTTTGTGTGCTATAGCCCACGCCTTCTGAGTGGGCCCGGACCCCCCGGACCCCGATCGCCTAAAAAATTTCTGGTCCATGAAATACGACCTAAGGAACCATAGTTACCGCCCCACAATGACAGTTCCTCGTGTTTTTGCGTTTTACGGCCAAAAAGCTAGAATTCCGTCTGATTCCCATATTTTCGTGTGCTATAGCCCACGCCTTCCGAGTGGGGACGGGCCCCCCCATCCGGATAGCCTAAAATATTTTCGTGCCAGAGAATACGATCTTAGGAACCATAGTCACCGCTCCGCCATGACCTTTCCTCATTGTTTTGCGTTTTACGGCCAAAATACTAGAATTCCGCCCAAGTTCCAAATTTTTGTGCGCTATACCCACGCCTTCCGAGTGGGCCCGGCTCCCCAGACCTGGATCGCTTAAAAATATTTCGGGCCATCAAATACGACCTAAGGAAGCATAGTCACCGCCTCACTATGATCGTCCCTCGTGTTTTGCATTTTACGGCCAAAAAACTTGAATTCCGCCCAATTCTCATATATTCGTGTGCTATAACCCACGCCTTCCACGTGGGCCGGGCCCCCGGAGTCAGATGGCCTAACATTTTTCCGGACCATAAAATATGACCTAAAGAACCATAGTCACTGCCCCTCTATGACCGTTCCTCCTTGTTTTGCATTTTACGGCCAAAAACCTAGAATTCCGCCCGACTCCCATATTTTCGTGTGCATAGCCCACGCCTTCAAAGTGCGCTGGGCCCCCTAGACTCGGATCGCCTAACATTTATTTGGGCCAGCAAATACGACTTAAAGAACCATAGTCACCGCTCCGCAATGACCGTTCCTCGTTGTTTTACGTTTTACGGCCAAAAAACTAGAATTCCGCCCGATTGCAAACTTTTTGTGTGTTATACCCATGCCTTCTAAGTGGGCCCGGCCCCCCAGACCTGGATCGCCTAAAAATATTTTGGGCCATCAAATATGACCTAAGGAACCATAGTCACCGCCCCGCCATGATCGTTCCTCGTTTTTTGTATTTTATGGCCAAAAAACTAGAATTCTGCCCGATTCTCATATATTCGTGTGCTATAACCTACGCCTTCCACGTGGGTCGGGCCCCCCGGACTCGGATCACCTAACATTTTTTCGGACCATCAAATACGACCCAAAGAACCGTAGTCACCGCCCCACCATGACCGTTCCTACTTTTTTGCGTTTTACGGCCAAAGAATTAGAATTCCGCCCGATTCCCATATTTTCGTGTGCATAGCCCACGTCTTCCAAGTGGGTCGGCCCACCTGGACTCGGATCGCCTAACATTTTTCTGGGCCATCCAATATGACCTAAAGAACCATAGCCACCGCCCTGCCATGACCATTCCTCCTTTTTTTGCATTTTAAGGCCAAACAACTAGAATTCCACCCGATTCCCATATTTTCATGTGCTATAGCCCACGCATTTTGAGTGGGCCCCGACCCTCCGGACCCGGATCGGCTTAAATTTTTCAGGCCAAAGAATAAGACCTAAGGAACCATAGTCGCCGCCCTGCCATGACCGTTCCTCGTTTTTTGTGTTTTACGGCTAAAAAACTATAATTCCGCCCGATTCTCATATTTTCGTGTGCTATAGCCCACGCCTTCCGAGTGGCCCCAGGCCCCCTGGACCCCGATCGCCTAAAAACTTTCCGGTCCATGACATACGACCTAAGGAACCATAGTTACCGTCCCGCAATGACAATTCCTCATTTTTCTGCGTTTTACGGCTAAAAAGCTAGAATTCCGCCTGATTCCCATATTTTCGTGTGCTATAGCCCACACCTTCCGAGTGGGCCTGGGCCCACCGGATCCGAATCGCCTAAAATATTTTTGTGCCATAGAATACGACCTAAGGAACCATAGTCACTGCTCTGCCATGATCGTTCCTCTTGTTTTACGTTTTACGGCCAAAATACTAGAATTCCGCCCGAGTCCCAAATTTTCGTGTGCTATACCCACGCCTTCCGAGTGGAACCGGCCCCCCATACCTGGATCACCTAAAAATATTTCGGGCCATCAAATACGACCTAAGGAACCGTAGTCACCGCCTCTCCATGATCGTCCCTCATTGTTTTGCATTTTACGGCCAACAAACTTGAATTCCGCCCGATTCTCACATATTCTTGTGCTATAACCCACGCCTTCCAAGTGGGCAGGGCCCCCGGACTCGGATCGGCTAACATTTTTCTGGAACATAAAATATGACCAAAGGAACCATAGTCACCGCCCCGCCATGATCGTTCCTCTCTTTTTGTGTTTTATGGCCAAAAAACTAGAATTCCGCCCGATTCCCATATATTCGTGTGCTATAACCCACGCCTTCCACGTGGGTTGGGCCCCGCGGACTCGGATCACCTAACATTTTTTCGGACCATCAAATACGACCCAAAGAACCGTAGTCACCGCCCCGCCATGACCGTTCCTCCTTTTTTGCGTTTTACGGCCAAAAAACTAGAATTCTGCCTGATTCCCATATTTTCGTGTGCATAGCCCACGCCTTCTAAGTGGGTCGGCCCCCCTGGACTCGGATCGCCTAACATTTTTCTGGGCCATCAAATATGACCTAAAGAACCATAGCCAATGCCCTACCATGACCATTCTTCCTTTTTTTGCGTTTTAAGGCCAAAAAACTAGAATTCCACTCGATTCCCATATTTTCGTGTGCTATAGCCCATGCCTTTTGAGTGGGCCCCGACCCTCCGGACCCGGATCGGCTAAAATTTTTCAGGCCAAATAATAAGACCTAAGGAACCATAGTCGCCGCCCCGCTATGACCTTTCCTCATTTTTTGTGTTTTACGACTAAAAAACTATAATTCCGCCCGATTCCCATATTTTCGTGTGCTATAGCCCACGCCTTCCGAGTGGCCCCGGGCCCCTCAGACCCTGATCGCCTAAAACATTTCCGGTCCATGCAATACGACCTAAGGAACCATAGTTACCGTCCCGCAATGACAGTTCCTCATTTTCCTGCGTTTTACGGCCAAAAGGCTAGAATTCCGCCTGATTCCCATATTTTCGTGTGCTATAGCCCACACTTTCCGAGTGGGCCCAGGCCCCCCGGATCCGAATCTCATAAAATATTTTTGGGCCATAGAATACGACCTAAGGAACCATAGTCACTGCTCCGCCATGATCGTTCCTCTTGTTTTACGTTTGACGGCCAAAATACTAGAATTCCGCCCGAGTCCCAAATTTTCGTGTGCTATACCCACGCCTTCCGAGTGGAACCGGCCCCCCATACCTGGATCACCTAAAAATATTTCGGGCCATCAAATACGACCTAAGAAACCATAGTCACCGCCTCGCCATGATCGTCCCTCATTATTTTGCGTTTTACTGCCAAAAAACTTGAATTCCGCCCGATTCTCATATATTCTTGTGCTATAACCCACGCCTTCCAAGTGGGCAGGGCCCCAGGACTCGGATCGCCTAACGTTTTTCCGGACTATAAAATATGACCTAAGGAACCATATTCACCGCCCCGCCATGATTGTTCCTCGTGTTTTGCATTTTACGGCCAAAAAACTAGAATTCTGCTCGATTCCCATATTTTCATGTGCATAGTCCACGCCTTCCGAGTGAGCTGGGGCCCCGGACTCGGATTGCCTAAAACTTTTCCGGTCCATCCAATACGACCTAAAGAACCATAGTCACTGCCCCACCATGACCGTTCCTCGGTTTTATGTATTTTACGGCCAAAAAACTAGAATTCCGCCCGATTCTCATATTTTCGTGTGCTATAGCCCACGCCTTCCGAGTGAGCCTAGGCACCCAGACCTCGATCGACTTAAATTTTTTTTGGCCATCAAATACGATCTAAGGTACCATAGTCACCGCCCCTCCATGACCGTTCCTCGTTTCTTTTGCGTTTTACGGCCAAAAATCGAGCATTCCACCCGATTCCCATATTTTCGCGTGCTATAGCCCACGCCTTCCCAGTGGGAAGGGTCCCCCGGACCCAGATCATCTAAAATATTTCCGGGCCATCAAATACGACCTAAGGAACCATAGTCACCGCCTCGCCATGACTGTTCCTCCTTTGTTTGCGTTTTACGGCCAAAAACTAGAATTCCGTCCGATTATCATATTTTCGTGTGCCGCCTTCCGAGTGGGTCGGGCCCCTTCATATTGCCTTGAATTTTTCTGGGCCATCAAATACGACCTAAGGAACCATAGTCACCGCCTTCCACGACCATTCCTCATTGTTTTGGGTTTTATGGCCAAGCAACTAGAGTTCCGCCCGATTCCGATATTTTCATGTGCCATAGCCCACGCCTTCTAAGTGGGCCCAAGCCCCTCGGACCCAGATCGGCTAAAATTTTATCAGGCCATAGAATAAGACCTAAGGAACCATAGTCGCCGCCCTGCCATGACCGTTCCTCGTTTTTTGTGTTTTACGGCTAAAAAATTATAATTCCGCCCGATTCTCATATTTTCGTATGCTATAGCCCACGCCTTCCGAGTGGGCCCGGGCCCCCCAGACCCCGATCACCTAAAAAGTTTTTTGGCCATGAAATACGACATAAGGAACCATAGTTACCGCTACACAATGACAGTTCCTCATTTTTCTGCGTTTTACGGCCAAAAAGCTAGAATTTTGCCTGATTCCCATATTTTCGTGTGCTATAGCCCACGCCTTCCGAGTGGGCCCCCTCCCCCCCCCCC
>AWOL01S0102840.1:18136-28419 GCA_000715115.1 Nicotiana otophora
GCCTGATTCCCATATTTTCGTGTGCTATAGCCCACGCCTTCCGAGTGGGTCCGGGCCCCCCCGATCCGGATCGCCTAAAATATTTTTGGGCCAGAGAATACGATCTAAGGAACCATAGTCACTGCTCCTCCATGACCGTTCCTCATTTTATTTTTGCGTTTTACGGCCTAAAAATTAGAATTTCGCCCGATTCCCAAATTTGTGTGTGCTATACCCACGCCTTCCGAGTGGGCCCAGCCCCCCAGACCTGGATTGCCTAATAATATTTTTGGGCCATCAAATATGACCTATGGAACCATAGTCACCGTCCCGCCATGATCGTTCCTCGTTGTTTGCGTTTTACGGACAAAAGACTAGAATTCCGCCTGATTCCATATATATTCGTATGCTATAGCCCACGCCTTCCAAGTGGGCTGGGGCCCTCGAACTCGCATTTCCTAACATTTTTTTGGGCCATTAAATACGACCTAAAGAAAAATAGTCACCGCCCCTCCATGACCGGTCCTCATGTTTTTGCATTTTACGGCCAAAATATTAGAATTCCGCCCGAATCCCATATTTTCGTGTGCTATAGCCCACGCCTTCCGAGTGGGCCCGGGCCCTCCGTACCCAGAGTGCCTAAAATTTTTCAGGGCCATCAAATAGGACCTAAGGAACCATAGTCACTGCCCCTCCATGACCGTTCCTCATTTGTTTTGTGTTTTACGGCTAAAAAGCTAGATTTCCGCCGAATTACCATATTTTCGTGTGCCGCCTTCCGAGTGGGTCAGGACCCTCTAGACTCGGATCACCTTAAATGTTTTCAAGCCATCAGATACGACCTAAGGAACTATAGTCCCCGCTTCGCCATGACCGTTCCTCATTGTTTTGCGTTTTACAGCCAAAAAACTAGAATTCCGCCTGATTCCCATATTTTCGTATGCTATAGCCCACGCCTTTCGAGTGGGACCGACCCCCAGACCTGGATCGCCTAAAAAGATTTTGGGCCATCAAATACGACCTAAGGAACCATAGGCACCGACCCTCCTTGATCGTTCCTCGTGTTTTGTGTTTTACGGCAAACAAACTAGAATTCCGCCCGATTCCCATATTTTCGTGTTCTAAGCCCACGCCTTCCAAGTTGGTCTTGCCACCCGGACTCGGATCGCCTAAAAATTTCCCGAGCCATCAAATACGACCTAAAGAATCATAGTCACCGCCCTGCCTTGACCGTTCCTCGTTCTTTTGCGTTTCACGGCCAAAAAACTAGAATTCCGCCAGATTCTCATATTTTTGTGTGCTATAGCCCACACCTTCCTGCTGGTCCCGGGCCCTCCGAACCCGAATCGCCTAAAAAATTTTCGAGCCATAAAATAGGACCTGAGGAACCATAGTCACTGTCCCGCCATGACCGTTCCTCGTTTTTGTAACGACCTGACTTTTCATTTTAAGAATTAATGTCCCGTTCAGTGACTTAAGGTCTCGAGCAGATTTGTAATATATATTATGACCTGCGGGTGTGGTCGAGTTTGATTTTCAGAAGATTCAGAATTAAATTGAAAGAACAATTCCTATTTAGAAGCTTAAAATGGAAAGAGTTGACCGGAGAGTTAACTTTTGAGCAAACAACCGAAGAATGGAATTTCGATGATGGCAATAGCTTTGTATGATGATTTCGGAATTAGGCGTATGTTCGGATTCGGATCTGGAAGTCCGTAGGTCAATTCGACGTATTTTGGCGAAAGTTGGAAAATGAAAGATTTTTGGAAAATTCGACGTATAACGAGGTCGGATTTCGATTCCGGAAATTTGAATAGTTCCATTTCATCATTTATGACTTGTGTGAAAAATTTGAAGTCATTCCTGATTTGTTACGTTTCGACGCAAAATATAGAAGTTGGAAGAGTTGAAAACTCATAATTCGATTCGATGCGCGATTCGTAATTTCAGCATTGTTTGACATGGTTTGAAGCCTTGACTAAGTTCGTATTGTATTTTAGGACGTGTTGGTATATTTGGTTGAGGTTCCGAGAGTCTCGGATGGATTTTGGAAGGTTAACGGATCAATTCGGACATGAAGATAAGCTGCTGGAATTTTTGGGCAGCAACATGAACAGTGATTCGCAGAAGAGTGAACAGTGCCCGCAGAAGCGTGAATAGTACTCGCGGAGGCTGCGCAGAAGCATGAACAGTGCCTGCAGAAGCGTGAACAATGCCCGCAGATGCGTGAACAGTGCTGGCAGAAGCAAAATTGGACAAAATCATTAAGGACCAAAATTTTGTCATTTTCGTTTTGGATTTTTGGGGCTCGGATTTAGGTGATTCTGGAGGGAGTTTTCACAAGCTTGGTTGGGGTAAGTATTCTATATCCTAAAGTGTTTATATTTTATGAATCCATGATTATATTCATCATTTAATTCGTATTTAAATGGAAGAAATCAAGATATTTGTAAAATCTTCCAAAAACAAAAATTTAAGATTTAGAGGTCGAGTTGTTATTGGAATTCGATAAACTTGGTATGGTTGGACTCATATCGGAATGAGTTTTCGGGTTTCATGAAAACTATGTCGGGTTCCGAGAGGCGGGCCCCGCGTTGACTTTTGTTGACCTTTTGGAATAAAATTTTTAAGTCGACGTATTATTATCCAGAATTGTTTTCGATGAATTTTAATGAAGTTATGCAATTAATTTAGATAGATTTGAGATGTACTGAGGTCAATTCAAGCAAGAAGGCGATTTTGGAATATCGGCATAACTTCAAAAAGGTAAGTATCTTGCTTAACCTCGAGTGAGGGAATTTCCCCTTAGGCATCGAGTCTTATGTGCCATTTGTGAAATGTGAAAAGCCGTGTACGCAAGGTGATGAGTACGTACTCGGGCTTACATGTGCAAAATTCATTGAGTTAAAATCTTGGACAAATTGTGTATTAATTTGGATAATTGTTAGTATTTGTTAAATCATCTATTTGCCATATCTAAATCCTTGTTGTTGAATTTGTGTCTATATGAAGATTTGGTGTGATTGTTACTTGAAAAATTATGTAGTTTCGTGAGTATTGTTGGTTTGATATTTATTGGAATTTAATTCCAATATGAATTTTCTCTATGCAAATAATTAATTTAAGCTAGTTTAAAAAGAAGTGTTAATATAATTATCTAAATTTGGGTTAATGAAGGCTTGCTTTATGCTGAATAATTTTTATCTCTGTTGATTATTTTGGGGTGTTATACACATTGTGTGGAGTCTTCGGCTATTTTTTGTGAAATTAATTGACTTGGTTGTATCTTTGGAATTTTGGTTGTGGCCATTGGGCAAATTGTGATATGAATTGATTTTGTATGTTGTTGTGATAATTTCTCGTGTAAATTATTATGTTGTGTGAGTTATTATTTTGAGAAGATAAGGGCGGCATTTCATCGTTGATATTATGTGGGCATAAGGGTGGCATTTCACTATTGTTGTGTTTGTTGGAATATTATCTGGGCGGAGCGATAAGGGTGGTTATAGGAGCGATAAGGGTGGCTATTGATATTGTCAGGGTAGAGGGATAAGGGTGGCTATAGGAGAGATAAGGGTGGCTATTGTCAGGGACGATATGTGATGATGTGGAGTCGTGGTGTTGGTGATTTTCATGTGATGTTATGATTTTCTTGTGTTTATTTTTATACCTTGTGCAATTTGTCTTGTTGTTGGTAAATTGATAACAATCTGATTTATGTTGAAATTGAGAGCTTATGGCTATTGCCAAGAGGATTATAAAATGAAGTGTGGGCACGAGGTGCCATGAGTAAATAATGATGATATTGGTACGTGAATTGTCCGTGCAGTTGTGATATGAAATGTGGGCACGAGGTGATGTGAGTAAATGATAATGATATTTGGCACGTGAATTGTCCGTACAGTTGTGATATGAAATGAGGGAACGAGGTGCCAGGGAAATATGATGATTTAATTATGGGCATGAAGTGCCATGAAAATATATAAAAATGGGCTGAGACCCGTATTTTTAAGATTATGAAATGAGGTGTCAAAGGGTGACTTCTTAATTGAAACAATTATATTCAAAATATTTATTTTTAAGGATTTTTATTTAGAAAGAATTGTATTTGAAAGATATTATTTAGGAAAATTATATTTGGAGCGATTTATTGAAAGAATTATATTTGGAAGATAGTTATTTGAGAAAATTATATTTGAAAAAGAATTATTTGGAAGAATTATATGTGAAAGACATTTATTTGAAGGACTTGATTTAATTGGGTGTAATTGTATTTATTAATTGTTAAGCAATATTTATGGTGTTCTTGTTATCTTGTTGTGCATATCACTAGTTGTTTTATCTTGCCCTTATTGTTATCTGTTTCCTATTAGTTTGTATATTATATTGCACATGCTATTAGACTAGTGAGTGTCTTGACTGTACGTCGTCTCTACTCCACTGAGGTTAGTCTTGATACTTACTGGGTACCGACTGTGGTATACCCATACTACACTTCTGCACATTTTTGTGCAGAGCCAGGTATTGGAGATATCGGACTTGAGCAGAGTTAAAGCGGGATCATAAGGATTCAAGGTTGAGCTTCTTGGTCGTCGCAGTCCCTTGGAGTCTTTTCATTTCATTGTACTGTTAATTTTAATCAAACAATATTGTATATTCGGTCCTCGTGATCATTCCATGTATTCAGTTAGAGTTCGTGACTCAGTACTACCAGTCTTGGGAGGTTGTATATTCATATTTGTTCAGCTGTTAGTTTTGATTACTTATTTAATTCAAATCAAAAAACAATTCTTTCAAAATGTAATTGAAATCGGCTTACCAAGTCTTAGAGACTAGGTTCCATCACGACGCCTGTGGTGGGATTTTGGGCCGTGCCAATTTGGTATCAGAACTCTAGGTTCATAGGTTCTACGAATCACGAATGAGTCTAGTAGAGTCTTGCGGATCGGTACAGAGACGTCTGTACTTATCTTCGAGAGGCTACAGAACTGTTAGGAAATTTCCACTTCTTTTATTCCTGCCGTGCGGAATTTGTTGCATTTGAAATTTGAGCCTTTTGTATCTCTATTTTCTCATAGATGATGAGGACACGTCCTACCGGGTTAGCTGAGCAGGCATCCGCACATACTGCTAGGGCTGCAAGAGGCCGGGGCCGAGGTAGAGGCTGAGGTAGAGATCGAGAAAGGGCACGTGCAGCGACTAGAGCACCTGTTAGAACAACAGTTGAGGAGCTGCCAGTAGCTCCATCTGGGGGACAGGTACCAGAAGCACCTGTTGTTACCCCCGGGCTTCAGGAGACTTTTGCACAGTTCCTGAGTATGTTTGGTACATTAACTCAGGCGGGATTGATCTCTGTTGCACCACATACTTTACAGATTGGGGAAGTAGCTCCGACTCCTGCCACAACTCCAGGGCAGCAGGTTCACGTTGGTCAGGTTCCGGGAGTAGTACCGGTATAACCTGTTATTCCGGTTCGGCATGAGGTCAGGCCAGAGGCATCAGAAGAAGAACAAAAGAGACTTGAAAGGTTTGAGAGGTATAGTCCACCTGCTTTCAGTGGCAAAGCTACAGAGGATACCCAAGGATTTCTGAAAAATTGTCACCGTATTCTCCGCACCATGGGTATTGTGGAAGTAATTATGCTTATTTTATGTTCTGTTTTTGTGTTGCAAACACGTGACCCGTAATTCGATAAGTTCCTTCCTTTCTAGTGGATCAGGCCGAATGCCTCGACAGTATATTGAGATGCATCTATGATTTGCGCCGGTCGACCTTCGCTAGTGTACACACTATTCTGGATCGGGTCGTATAATTTCACCATAATCCGTGTGTAATGCCGCTAGGAGTCCGAATATTCATGAGATTCCCCTTTGATTGAGATATGGCAGTTACATGATATGCCTTATTTGTTGGAGATAGCGCTTGATACTCCTTACCCATTTAGGTAGCCTTTGATTCTTCTATTTGTTGAGATAGTACGTGAGATTTGAGAAATTTATGTTGTCACTAGGTTGGAGGATTATGTTATTTACAGCTCTTACCTCATTTATTATTGTTGTGTTTCATATTTGTTTATAATTTATTATATTGATTTATTGAACCACTAGTAAGTGTCGATGTCGACTCCTCGTCACTACATATCCGGGGTTAGGCTAGAAACTTATTAGGTACGTGTTGATTTACGTACTCATGCTACACTTCTGCACTTATTGTATAGGTATATTTCTGATGGTCATTTGGGCGCAAGGGCGCAACTATTGAGGGGGTTTTAAGGTGAGCTGCATTCCATGATACGATCTGCATCACACAGAGTTTCCATCATGTTCATTTATGTTATCCTGTCTATTTTACATTCCAGACGGATGTTGTATTATTATTGTACTTCTTAGTAAATGCTCATGCACTTGTGACACCGGATTTTGAGATTACTGATAGACGTTTATGGACATGCTTAATATTGTAGCCTTCTTATTCATCCTTTACTAATATTATATATATCCACGATTTTATAAGCATTAATTTCTTATTTAATAACAACCTTGATTTTAATTATAGTAATAAAATGAATAAATAAATAGTTAGTTCATCGTTGGCTTGCCTAACGACAACGTTGAACGTCATCGCGACCAATAGTAGGAATTGGATCGTGACAGATAAGTTTGATTTTTCCTTATTTTCTGGTCTCTCCTTCAATGATCTTTCCTTTTTCTCCCTTTTACCGTGCAAAAGACGTGCGTTTGATTACCACAATGATCGATACTTCATAAAACCAAGATTTCTCTATACTTTGTCCTCAGTGTTGGGATATATGCTATTAATTATGAGTTTGGTTTAGATATAGTACTTATTATGAAATAATTATTTATTCAGTTTTAATAAAGTTTTAAATATATCATATATTAGTCTGTGTCATTCGCTTATATAATAAATGATTTAGTGTATAGAGTTTTGCTTATACACGGAAGATTAAATCATCGGTTCTTATAAGTATAAAGTTTGAGTTCACAATCTAATGATGGAATTGGACAAATCATCATGGATGATTGTAGCACAATATTAAATATAATTTATCTTGATTATGGAAATGGTTTAATTCCAACTTCTTGTTCTAGTACATTTTGTATGTATTGAACGGACCAAGTAGAGATAAGTATTTTATACTGACTAAATAAAATAAACTCTCTAGCCTTTAAATGCACTTATACTCTTAATCTTGATATAATTATTATTAGTTGTGTAGATTATTATTGTTTTAATTTATTAAAAAACGAGATTCTTTCATGCGTCAATATGCCTGGTAAATTGGATAATAATAATGTACATTGGCGAAGTAATAGTTAGTTGATGGAACCCATATCTCGGTTTAAAGATTGATGATACACCTTTATGAAAGCTTATAAGTTTTCATGTGTAAACTCGGGCAGTGGATTTTGTATCCGACACATGAAATAAGTTAAGCGAAAGTCTAAAGGAAATAATCAATAAATTAAATCGTCAGTAATTTAATTTAATTGATTAGTATCTGAATCTTAACATGGGGAGTTAAATAAGATTTAATGGATGAATTTCGAAATTGAATAAAGAGTGCAATTACGAATTTTTAGTGGAATAATTCGTAATTAATTATGGTGGATATTAATTTCAAAAATTAGAAATTAATTCCATAATTGGAAGCCTTGTTAATTAAATTTTGTGGTCCGTGTTGTGCCTAAATAATAGGAAATAAAGAAATTCTTTTTCTGGTAGAAAGGAAAACCTAACAGGTTTTGGAAAAGGGTTTAAACCATTAAAACTTGTGCTATAAATACATAAGATTTTCTACATAAAAGAAGAAGAAGAATAAGAAGGTGGCCGAAATTTTCAGCCTTTTTCCTAGAAAAGTTTTTCCACATGAAATTACTATTTCCGGATATTATTGGGTAACACACTAGAAGACCGTGGAACGTTCGCGAATCTTTATCATGCTGATGATGGAGATTTCATTGAGTTGCTGTGGAATTGAAGGCTCACGTGATATAAGAGCTTTGTTCACACTTCAAGAGGTAACCCGTGAAATCCCGTTTATGCTAATTGTCTAGATTGCATGTGATTTTGATACTGGGATTGCTTCCGTTGCATATAATAATCCATCACTGAGTCCCGACTAGGAAGCTCACCTAGTCAAAAGTTGTTTGTAATCACTTAAGCTATTGTGATCGAAAATAATATGGTGCATGCGAAAAGCTAACAATGCAAAGCTTGTGGACAATAAATCAGACACAAAGAAAATATACTAAAGAATAGGACATTATAATGGGGTTTGGTCATTTGACCTATATATAAAAACTAATATAAAAATATAAAAACTATTGAGAGAAAAATATCCCCTAAACAAAATTCTTTAATGACTACATTGCAGGTGTTATTGTTGTTTTTTTGTTGTGAAAAACAAAAATCCTCAATTTATAGAAGTGTAAAGCTTCTTTTCCAAGAAAAGGATAAGACATGAAGAGATTTAATCCTTTTCGGAGTTTTTTTTCCCTTCTTTCAAAAAAGAAATTTCTAATAAATTAAAAATTCAGGATAAAATTCTAACATAGGCTTGTATACTTTGAAAATACAGCAAGGCAATTCGTTTACTTGTTTGCCACGTCATTGAGATTTATAGTTTCATTTTTGATCTTACTAATAAATGTGTAGATTCATTTAATATTACTTGGTGAAGTACCCATTAAAACTTGTGTTTACTGTATAGCGTGCATTAAATATGTTTCTTTGCTGTGTTAATAACGGAGACAGACATCTTTTGTTTTTAATTAAATAAATATCCGAGGCACAATTGCACAACGCACAACTGTTTGGGAGCCAGTGGTTGTGGTGGAAAATAATTACTAATTCGATGTTTACAATGAAATGTGATAATTTATCATACTTAAGTGATAAAGTAAGAATATAATATATATAAATCATCATGCAATAGTTAACTGATAATAATTTATATAGAGAAGATAATATCATGTATTCATCAATTTGGTATAAGTACTGAGTGTGGAAAATTTGTCCAATTCTTGATTGCCTAATCGCATCTAATCTTTTGTTTTTTTTTTTTTACCCTTCTGCTTCCTTATCAAAGTTCTTGTGTATTTAACAACTATACTATTGTACTACACTAACAGCTTCCTTTCCTAATCGTTGTTTCTCCACCCAGAATGAAATATTGACGAGGCGAACAACTAACATGAGGACGATAGGATAATTAGCTATGGTTTCATTAAATAAACAATCGACGTAAGATAGAATAGTGACGAGTTGCATATTTAAAAAAGGTAAACAATGTCAATTAAGCATATATCCTAAACCGACAAACAGAAATGCCTCGAATATACGAGTATTGTGCGCTGTGCAAATAATGATATGGATGTTTTGCAAACTTGGACATTTGTCCAATTTCCACTTTCCAGAACAAGAAAGCTATATATTAAACGAATGTCACCAATCAATAGTCAGTATAGCCGCTTTGGCTATTACAACTTTTTAATTAAATACTGCAGTACTAAAAATTTCTGTATTTATGCAATTTCATATGAGCATGTTCGTTGTAACATCGCTTACAATATTCAAATTAAATTATATGTCAGCCTTTGACAAATGAAAGTTTTCTGGCCATTGATTAGACTCCTCCTTTTCTTTTCCAGTTTAATCTGTCACTAAAGAATAGTTAATTTAGCTCGTTCTTTTTCATTTGAATGTGTGTACGGTCAAAACCGATTAAATCAGTCGTACGGACTGGTCGAGGTGATAATACTTTGATCAAAGGGTATCTGCGTGACGACGGGTCGAGGTCCGAAGTAAGGGCATCGAATTTCGAGCTCTAAGACCGATCAACGACAAGCTCAGTATCATTATCGAGCTCATATCCAAATTGAACTACGAGGCAAAGCGGAGATTATCGAAAATGCATAGACCGACCAACACTCACCCCGAATATCGAGACTCCAAGTCAGAATCGAGCTCGAACTAAGGCCGAGGGCTCGATCCAATACCGAGCTCGAGCCGGTATCGAGCTCACAGACAAGAGTCGTTGCAACTGCACTAGGGGAGAGAATCTTGGAAGGAATCGAGGAAAAAATAATTTAACATGGGTTCTCCACTATATATTTTTTATAGATAAAATATGATCCCTCTACTATAAAGGGGGAATCCTTGTAAGCATAAGGATAGATTGTAAAAAAGACAACTTCAGAGAGATTAACACTTTCGGACTCATTTACTTTGCCTTGTTCATCAACATTTCCTTTTTCTCTGCTTTATATTTCATTCCATCA
>AWOL01S0102842.1:0-10030 GCA_000715115.1 Nicotiana otophora
CGATCTCCGAAAGGCCGCCTTGGTATGCTGATGTAGCCAACTTTTTGGCTAGTGGATGGTTATAGCGTGACCTCTCTCGTGATCAAAGAAGGAAGCTTCAAGGTGAGGTAAAAAGTTATTTTGGAATGACTCTTTCTTGTTTAAACTGTGTGCAGATGGTGTGATTCGAAGGTGTGTGCCTGAAGGAGATATGGAAATCATTCTTTCTCATTGCCATGATGGAGCATCTAGAGGACACTATGGTGGAAATAGCACTACAGCAAAAGTCATGGAAGTCGGTTTTTATTGTCCTACTTTGTACAAAGACACACGGGCGTATGTAGCTGCATGTGACAAGTGGCAAAGGGCAGGTAACATTAGTAAGAGGGATGAGATGCCACTAAACTCTATTCTAATATGTGAAATCTTTTACGTTTGGGGCATTGACTTCATGGGTCTGTTCCCATCGTCTTATTCATATGAGCATATCCTAGTAGCCATTGACTACGTGTCTAAATAGGTCGAAGCAATCCCCACTAGGACCAATGATGTCAAAAAGTGAACACATGAATTTACTCTAAGAAAAAGCCACTACCATGCCGCATGGGGCGCCGCAGTGCAAAAGTGGTCTGACAAGCAAAGTGCAAGCTCTATGGATTTCCTCACTAGCACGCTGCATGGGGCGGCGCGACTGTGAAAAATTGTCAAAGTGATTTCCAAGTTCGGCTAGGAAAGGGTAATTGATAAGTGGGGATTTTGACTAGCTTTTATTTTAGTCCAAAAGCATTTAATTGTGTTCCCAAAAACTAATAAAATGTACTTAATTGCAGGAATATTGGAAGACGAACTCTCGAGATGAAATCCAACTCAAGAAGGAGTAATCTGAACTCAAAGACATAAAAGACACAGAAACTCAGAAGTGCAGACCGCAGAATACCATCTGCGGCCATAGGTTGCGAAGGAAAAACCATCAAAGTTTGGTGAAAAGTGCGGTCCGCACATGAATTGTGCGGTCGCAGAAGCTGGGCCAGGAGCAAAGTTCAGAGAAGATGTACTTCAAGTCCCCCAGAAGTACGGACCGCACAAGAGTTGTGTTGCCGCAGAAGAAAAGCTATGCGGCTGCAGTTACAATTATGAGGACCGCAGAAGACAGGATGCGGCCGCAGTTACAATTGTGCGGACCGCAGAAAGAGTGCATTGCAGCCGCAGAGTTCCAATCCTGTCAAGCTGAAGAAAAGTGCGGACCGCACATGAAATTGTGCGGCCGCAGAACCTCCCGAAGGGCATTTTTGTACGAAATTTTCAGCCATGTATAAATAGATGAGTTTCATATTTTTAGGTCAACTTTAGACATCAGCTGCTGCAGTAGCCATTTCCTTTTACTCTTTTTAGTAGTTTTTCATATTTTGAGCTATTTGAACATAGATTTTATCATTTTAATTAGCAATATGAGTTTAATTATCATTTCTTCTTCTTTTTCTACCATTTCGAGTATGAGTAGCTAGATTTGCTATAGGGTTGTGACCCAACCCTAGTATGTAAACTTAATGGGTATTTAATTTAATGCTTGTTTATGGTTAGGTGTTTATTATTTAGCCTTGTTCTTGCTTTTATTTATGAAATTAATGGTTGCAAATATTAGTTCATGCCTATTTGACTTCGTCTCTTCTTGAGAAAGAGAGACTTAGTCTAGGAAAACGTGACTAACAAGAAATTGGGTCAAACGAGAGATTAACAATCCCATTTAAAGAGTTGAACCAAGAGATAGTAACAATCCGGCTTGAGTTTTTTATCAACCATTTTGTTCAATACCCATTTGGATTTGAGAAAGTCAAATTGGGCAAAATCACTCTATGACCGAGAGGTATAGAGTGAGTAATTGAGTGTTGATAGCTATAATACACCTCAACCAATGAAACAAGCTTTAAAGTTTATATCATATTAGGCAAACACCTAGGTGAAGGTCATAGCCCTAGGCTTTTAACAACATTTGAAAAACAAAAAAAAGAATTTCCTAGATTTATTTCTTAAATTGCAATCGTAGTTTAATTTAGACTTTAAAACAACCCAATTTTGTAGAAGTACAAATTTAGATATACAAACTCACGTGCTATAATATATACTACTAACTCCCAGACATATAGCTCCCTTCGGAATTCAACTCCGACTCTTGTTGGGTATTATTATTGCATCGATCGTTTTCATAACCTCGAATTGAGGTATGAACTTGGACGAGACCAATTTTTTTGGCGCCGCCGGGGAGCTAAAAAATAGTGTTAGCTATATATTTAGGTGTGTTTTGGGGATATCTTCTTTTCCTTCCTTGTTACTAATGTGTTGAGAAATTGTAAGTGCAATCATGGCAAACAATGGGCTCGGAAACTTGCCTTTGGGGGATGTGGCTGTTGAGTATGATCAAATGGATGAGGTCCCTCTTGAACCTCAAGCCAATAGACGAGGCTGACTGCCTCATGACAATGTGCCCGTTCCACCCCCACCTCCACCACGAGTGGCTCCACACTGGGTGTTGCCGAATGAAGGGTATACAAGTACTATAGTCCCTTCCCGTATTAGGGCGGGCAACTTCCAAATAACCAACGTGATGCTCACTTTGCTCGAGCAACGAGGGTTCTTCACCGGTGCACCGGGTCAAAATGCATATAAATACTTGAAGGGGTTCGTCGATATGTTTTGGGGGAGCAAGCAAACAAATGTCTCTGAGAATGTTTTGAGGCTAAGGCTTTTTCCCTTTTCTCTACAGGGGAAAGCTTTAGATTGGTTGGAACGCTTGTCAAATTATTCAATTCATACTTGGGATGAACTAGCAGAGAAATATATTTCTAAGTAATTCTCTTCCTGGCACATGGCTATTCTTCGGGATGAAATTCTAGCATTCAAACAAGAGCCCAATGAACCACTACACGAGATATGGGAAAGGTATAGAACAATGGTGAAAGAATGCCCCAACAATGATATGATGGAGAGCATGATTCAACAAACTTTCTATCGGGGGATCAATACAACCAACCAATGTGTAGTGAATCAACTTGCCGGTAGGAACTTCATGACTGCACCTTATGCGGAAGTGTGTGATATCTTGGATGAGATGGCGGATACTTCATCGGCATGGCAATCTCGGGCTAACGTTCCACATGGTGACCCCAATGTGATTCACCTTCACAAAGAATTGCATGACCATGGGCAAGCCATAGCCGAGTTGACTACCACCATGAACCAATTGGCAAAGGCTCAACTTCAATAAGTGTAAAACCCGAGGCAAGTCAATGCAATGGAGGGAGTAAATATGATGGTGAACAGGCGAAGAACAAGAAGTCCACAAGTGTAACAAAGAGTGGACAATTTTGTGCCAGATGATAGTGAATTTGATCAAGATGAATCTTACAATGACCAAGAAGAGGAGGTCCAACATGTGAAAAACTTTCAAGGGCAAAGAAATAACTACCAAGGCCCTAGCCAATAACAATGGAGACCTCAAAATAATCAAGGCAATTGAAATTCTCACAACCAAGGTAATAAGAGTGGTGGAAACAGCCAAAGAAATTGGAATAACAACAACAGTCAAGGCAATTAGAGTGGAAGCAATAATCAAGAAAATTGGCATAACAACAATAACCAAGGCAATGGGGGAGGCAACAATCAAGGCGGGTGTAATAACAATCAAGGAAATCGGGGGTCGGGTTTTCAAAGGCCCCCGATGTATCAACGACCGAGCAACCCACCTCCTTATCCTTCCCATGGTCCTAGTCCTTCCAACAATGAAATGAGCCGTATTGAGAATATGTTCAAGCAAATGATAGAGAAGAATGTTGATTCTGATGCCCAACTTGCTTCACACAACACATCGATTCGCAATCTAGAGGTGCAAATGGGTCAAATCTCTCAAGCTTATCTCGTCCTAAGGGGGCACTACCAAGCGACACGATGGTGAACCCGAAGGGTTGGAACAATATGGGGCATGCCATGGCCATTACTACAAGAAGTGGAAGAGGTGCGAATGCACCCACCTCAAGTCAAAGGCAACTTGTGGATGATGAGGAAGTGGTAGAAGAAGAGGAGATCCCAACCAATATAGTGCAAGAAAATGATAAAGTGCGGATTGATATTGATGACACGGTGGAAGAGACTCAAGATGAAGTGAACTCGTCTAGGGAGCATGTGATTGACATACCTGAACCGGTAGTGCAAAAGGCTAAGGCACCATTGCCTAAGCTACCTCCTCCATATCTTTAAAGGCTCGCCAAGCAAAATGTCGAGAATCAATTCAAAAAGTTCATTGATATGATGAAGAGTTTCTCGATAAATGTATCATTAGTTGAAGCCTTTGAGCAAATGCCTGGATACGCAAAGTTTGTGAAGGACTTGGTGACAAAGAAGCGGTCGATGAATTTTGAAACTATCAAAGTCACTCACCAAGTGAGTGCAATTGTGCATTCTATGGATCCTAAGTTGAAAGATCCCGGTGCTTTCACAATCCCTTGCACCATTGGAAGTGCCGAGTTTGCCAAAGCTCTTTGTGATCTTGGGGCGAGTATCAATTTGATGTCCTATTCCGTTTTCAAGACCTTGGGAATTGGGCAACCAAGATCCACATCTATGAGATTACAAATGGTCGATCGTACAATGAAGAGACCGTTGGGGGTGTTTGAAGATGAATTGGTTCGTGTCGATAAGTTCATTCTCTCGGCGGATTTTGTTATTCTTGATTATGAAGTGGACTATGAGGTGCCGATTATTCTTGGAAGACCTTTCCTTGCTACGGATAAGGCTCTTATTATTGTGGAAGCCGGAGAACTCACTTTTCGGGTGGGTGATGAAAAGGTGGTGTTTCACGTGTGCAAATCTATGAGGCAACCGAATAGAAATGATGTGTGTTCATTAGTGGACTTGGTAATCGATGTGATTATTGATGATACAAGTGCCACGATTAATGTGGGTGATATGTTGGAGGTCGTCTTGCTCAATTTTGATGATGACGAGATGGATGGCTTCATGGAATGTGTTAATTCTTTGCAAGGAATGGGGTCGTACAACTATACACTCCGGAAACTTTTCTTGGATCTTAAGAATAGAAAAACTACTTCTACAAAGCCTTCAATTGAAGAGCCTCCGATATCGGAGTTGAAGCCATTGCCTCCACATCTCAGATATGAATTCCTTGGCCCTTGTTCTACTTTACCAGTTATTTTTTCCTCTTGATTTACTAACGTACAGGTTAAATCTACATTGGCGATGCTCCACAAGAGGAAGAAATCTATTGGGTGGACTTTGGCGGATATTCGAGGAATAAGCCTTGCATTTTGCATGCACAAGATTAACTTGGAGGAAGATGGCAAACCCTCCATTAAGGATGCCATTTGGCTTATTCAATGCACCGGTGACTTTTTAATGTTGTATGATGGTGATCTTTACAGATATGGTAGAAGACTACCTTGAAGTCTTCATGGATGATTTCTCGGTAGTCGGGGATTTCTTTGATGATTGCTTAACAAATTTGGATAAAGTATTGGCAAGGTGTGCAGAAACGAACTTGGTGCTAAATTGGGAGAAATGTCATTTCATGGTCCAGGAAGGCATTGTCCTTGGCCACAAAATTTCAAAGAATGGCATAGAGGTCGACAAGGCGAAGATAGAGGTGATTTCTAAACTTCTACCTCCAACTTCAGTGAAAGGCGTGAGAAGTTTCTTGGGTCACGCGAGGTTCTACCAGCGCTTCATAAAGGATTTTTCTAAAGTGGTGAACCCATTGTGCAAGCTCTTAGAGAAAGATGCTAAGTTTCACTTCAATGATGATTGCACGAGAGCTTTTGAATAGCTAAAGTTCAAGTTGACAACAACTCCCATTATCACCGCTCCTAATTGGAGTATTCCTTTTGAGCTCATATGCGATGCTAGTGATGTAGCGATTGGGGTAGTTTTGGGGCAACGTATCAACAAGATTTTTCATCCGGTCTACTATGTCAGTAAGACCATGAATGATGCCCAAGTTAATTACACTGTTACTGAAAAAGAGCTCATTGCCATTGTGTTTGCAATTGAGAAATTTTGTCCATACTTGATGGGTGCAAAGGTTATTGTTCATGCAGATCATGTGGCACTTCGCTATCTTATGAGCAAGAAAGATCCAAAACCTAGGTTGATGAGATGGGTGCTATTATTGCAAGATTTTGATATTGACATCCAAGATCAAAAAGGGAGTGAAAATCAAGTGGCCAACCACTTGTCTCGTTTGGAGGAGGAGGAGAGGCCGCATGATGGCCTTGAAATTAATGACTCTTTCCCGACGAGCAAATCTTGGCTATTTCAATGAAGAAGGTGCCATGATTCGCTGATCTAGCAAACATCCTTATGTATGGAATCATCCCGGATGAGCTCTCTTCAAATCAAAGGAATAAGCTCAAAGGGGATTGTCAAGATTATTATTGGGACGAGCCATACCTTTTCCGGATTCGCACGGATGGGGCAACTAGAAGATGTGTACCGGACGAAGAGCAAAGTGTTATTCTTGAGGCTTGCCATTTTTCTCCTTATGGTGGTCACCATGGCGGAGCAAGAACGGCGGCCAAAGTGCTAAGTTTCGGTTTCTATTGGCCCACTCTCTACAAAGATACAAGTGATATGGTGAAAAAATGTAATGAATGCCAACGGGCCGGTGGAATCTCAAAGAATAATGAAATGCCTCTCACTACCATTTTGGAGATTGATATTTTTGATGTGTGGGGTACTGACTTCATGGGTCCTTTTGTGAGTTCTTGTGAAAATACCTACATCTTGTTTGCGGTTGATTATATGTCTAAATGGGTGGAGGCCGTTGCTCTACCCAACAATGAAGCGAGAACTGTGGTGGCGTTCTTGAAGAAGAATATTTTCACAAGATTTGGTACTCCGCGGACTATCATAAGCGATGGGGGGTCGCATTTTTGCAACAAGGATTTTGACACTTTGCTCGGCATGTATGGTGTTACTCATAAAGTTACGACTCCCTATTATCCACAAGCTAGAGGTCAAGTGGAAGTCTCCAACTGGGAGATAAAGAGTATCTTCTTCAAAACAGTGAATGCTAACCAGACGGGTTGGTCAAAGCAGCTTGATGATGCACTATGGGCTTATCGGACTGCTTTCAAAACTCCTATCGGGATGTCTCCATACCGGTTGGTGTTTGTCAAAGCTTGTCATCTTCCGGTAGAACTTAAACACAAAGATATGTAGGCTTTAAAGAAGTTGAATCTTGATTGGGATGCAACCGCTAACTTGTGGGTTGCACATTTGAATGAATTGGATGAGTTCCGGTACCATGCATATACAAGTTCGTCTTTGTACAAAGAGAAGATAAAGTACCTTTATGAAAAATACATCCAAAACAAGGAGTTCAAGGTGGGCGATCTTGTGTTATTGTTCAACTCACGATTGAAGATGTTTTCCAGAAAGCTGAAATCTAAATGGAGTGGTCTCTTTGAAATTGTAGGCGTCACACCTTTTGGTGCATTGGACTTGAAGAACAAAAATGATGAGGTATTCCGAGTCATTGGTCATCGGGTGAAGCATTATTTGGGTCAAGATGATGATGTCCACGTGGTGGTAGTCATTCATTTGAAGTGATGGTAATTTACGTCGTGTCACGACGTTAAATCAGGCGTTTCTTGGGAGGCAACCCATTTGTTTTCTTTTTCTTTTCTTCTTTTGTAGATAGGTGCTATTTTGTGCTAGCTGGATTTGAAGTGTGTTGCAGGAATGAGTGTGCTTCACAGGAACTGTGCTCAGAAAATTGGCTAAGTGTGGGAAAAGTGCAGACCGCATGTGTATTGTGCGGACCTCACAATTGTGATTGCTACAGTAAAAGGGAACCGCGGCCGCACAATTACAATACGGACCGCACAAATTGGAAATGGAAAATACAAACTCTCTAAAATTTGGTCTGTCAGAGAAATGGCCAAAGTGCAGTCACACTTCAAAACTGCGGTCCGCATAAAAAATCTGCGGCCGTACCACAATTTCTGCGGACCGCAGATCATCAAGGGAATTTGAGTCCCCAGGTAACAGAGTGCGGACCGCAGAAGGAATTCTGCGGCCGCACTCTTCACCGTTATCCCTTAATCAGCCCGACTGTATAAATAGTAACCTTAAGGTTACTGTACATTTTTTTCCCTCTCTGAGCACTCTAAAAGCTAAAACTTTGAAATCGTTTGTTCAATCATTTGCCACACTCAATCCACATCTGTGATCACTCATCTGCATTACTTCATATCTGGTATGCTTCAATTACTCATAGAAGTTTTCAATTTTTAGTTTAATTTATAATTTGTTAGGTAATTTTAGGCCATTTGTCAATAGATTTCAATTTTACTACCATGTGGGGTTTAATCTGTGTTGGGTCAACTGCTAATTGCTCTATGGTGAATGGGCGAATTGATTTTCATGCTTAATTGTTAAAAACATATGGAATTTGTGCAAACAATTGAAAGCCCTAGAAAGTCTGCTCGGTTTTATATTGAAATCTGCGGCCGCACAAGAAATTGTGCGGGCCGCAGAAGTTGAAATTAAGGTTCCTTAGCCAAGGCTGATTCTGCAGCCGCACTTGAAATTGTGCAGATAGTAGAAATCCCTTCGCGGCTACAGAAAAGTGAGTGCGGCCGCAAAATAGCCCATTCTCTGTCTTCAAAGAGTTGATGTTTTGGTGAGTCTGATGTGCGACCGCGATGATAAAAGTGCGGACCGCACTTCAAACCTGCGGTCGCACTAATAATTGTGCGGACCACAGATTCATTATTGCGGCTGCTAGTTCAAATTGTGCGGTCCGCACAGCCCAACCTGCGGTCGCATTTGAAATTGTGCGGACCGCACTTCTCTACCCTGCAAATATGTTTTACACTATGTGTTCACTGTCTATTGCACTTGACTTACAACTGACTCCTACTGTTGCTTGTTGCAGAAAATGGTGAGAACTCAAGGCCATGGAGATACGTCAAAGGGGAGGGGCGAACCTTCCAGAGGCCGAGGAAAAAGTACTTTTCCCCTCACCCTCCAAAATATAATCGCAAAGAAGGCTACAGTCGGCCGAGGAAGAAATCCAGAGCCCTCCGAATTAGTTCATATGCCCCATCTCGGGAAGCATCGGAGGGCGACTCAGTTCAAGAGCAGCCGGCTGTCCAATCACAGCCACCGGGAAGGTATTAACTTCAGGACGAGCCTTCCTCCTCACATAGCACCTCCGAGGGTTCGGAGAGTGCCAGTCAGGCTTTGTAGCCCTCTTATACACCAATCCCTGAGGCACCAGCAGCTACTGTTGATGATATTTCAGATGATGGCCGAGGAGGGGAAACTACAGTTGCCAGCCTTGAGAGGTCGAAGAAGAAAAAGGTATGGGAGGACAATTTCATCAGTCTAGATGCCTTCACCAGCTTCTGTGGGTGGTGGCCGGTGAGATCATTCACTCTTGAGCGACAGTTCCAAATTAAAGATCTTGACAAGTATAATCCAGCAGTATTGAGACAACTCCGAGAGTGAAAGGGGTGGATGTGGTTCACCTAGAGTGTAGTTGACGCCAAGGAGTATCTGGTCCGGGAGTTCTATGCCAATATGGCACACACAAAAAAAGGGACCAAAGTGACAAAAGTGAGGAATCTGAAGGTGAGATTTGATCAACACACACTGAACTCCTATTTGGGGTTTGAGGACGTTGAGTCGGCACATTACTTGGAGAAGCTGGCGATGGGTGATGCAGCTCGCCCATGGCTAGCTGAGATTCTTGCAGCCCCGGGGCCACCTCTACCATGGATCACAGCCAGGGTTCCTATTCAGTGGAATACCCTAAACTTCGAGGCGAAGGGATGGAAGACCTTCATATGCAGCAGACTAGACCCGTGCCAGAATGAAACAAACCTACCTATTCCACGGGCAGTTTTAGTCGCCTCTATTATAGCCGGGTNTCTACCATGGATCACAGCCAGGGTTCCTATTCAGTGGAATACCCTAAACTTCGAGGCGAAGGGATGGAAGACCTTCATATGCAGCAGACTAGACCCGTGCCAGAATG